>JBBPCS010000878.1:695688-730125 GCA_037974645.1 Hollardia meadi
CTTGTAGTGTAAAGCGCTTTGAGTGGTCAAGCTGACTAGAAAGGCGCTATATAAATACAGGACATTTACCATTTAACCAGACATAATAAAAACACATATAAATACAGGAGTAAAGGTGAACAGATGAAGAACTTCCCCTGTTTGCAGCAATGGTGTCCCTGTTTCATGTTTGCCCCTGCCCCTTAGAGAGTCTGTATACACCACTGGACCTTCAAAAGAGAAAGTGTTAAATTTTAAATTTTAAAATGCCAAACTGCAGTTTTAGTCAGAAAACCTCTTTGTGCAGCCGTTTCCTGTAATACAACTTTTATTTGTATTTAGTACTAAAGCTTCAAATTAACACCAACTTTTCCAACTAAATGGACACCTTGTTTCTCAGTTTGCGCCTGTGTGACTTTACTTAGAATCAGACTTCATCTCGTGACTGATGTTCAAGTGTGATTACAAAGACAACTCGTGTCACATATTCTTAGAAGTGGCTCTGTTTGCTGAGAATGTGTTCAGTTCATTAACTGAAATAAAAAACGTATAACTTAGGGCAGCAGCAAGAGTGGAAACTGTCATGACTCATTAACACCACTAGTGGGAAGCCTTACTCCACTCTTACAATCACTGACAGTCCTGAGGTTCCTGACATGAGCAGGGAGTTCCCATTCATAAACTGCACTATGATGAGCTGTGGGTAGCTGTCAACAGCGGTGGAAAACATGTTCAGATCCTTTAATTTTACTTGAGTAAATAGTTTAATGCCACATTGTGAAAATACTCCACTCGAGTCCTGCTTTCAAAACCTGACTCAAGTGCAGTGAGTAGGCTATCAGTATTGGTATTCATTTTGCAGATAAGTGTGCTAATTGTTTTACTATTACATATGATGTTTTTGGATTAATATAACCGTTGCATTACTGTGTGCATTTTACAATTAATTTCTGTGTATAGCATTTTTCTACTGTATATGTTTGAAGTTGCGCTTAATCCCAAATTTTTAGTTTAAGAAGTAGCTTAATTTTCCCAACCTATTAAACGACATTTTTAATCCGTTAGTTTATCCAAAAAAAGAATAATAACGTAAATAAATAATAATAATAATAATAATAATAATAATAATAATAATAATAATAATAATAATAATACCATTCAAAATCACTACATTTGGAGATACAGGGTTTTCACTCGACAGGAAGGATATGAAAAGATTTAATCTGAAAAGTAATTAGGTCTAACTAAAGGTGTCGACACGATATTTGCTCTATATCAATATATTTTACACGGATTTAGTGTTGGATTTTTTTTTCACTGTAGTGGCGATATCGCGACAAACTATGACTGAAGTCTCGCGATGGCTGGATTAATAACATTTTAGATGCGTGTGTCAAGCTAGCTAATGTTCCCTAGCGGCTGGCCGGAAATGAAGAAATTGAGTTGCACTTAAAAAGAAAGGTTGTAATATGACGTTACTTTATATGAAGGACATGTTACATGACATCTGTAAAATGTAGTTAAGACAACGTGCACTACCGTTAAGTAGTTAGAGCCCTTAACGTTGACTCGTCTTGAACGCTTATAAACAATACAATAAATTAATTGAATTTTGCACATATAGGACATATATTTTCATTTAATATAGTCAAATATTAATTTAATCATACATATGAAAATATATGTGGCGCATACAGCAAACTTTTACGACATGTTCGTCAACTTATATTTTGGCGTAACCGGATGTTTTTCTGTGCTGCTAGTGCATGACGGCTTCATCTCAGCTTCAGCTGAAGAGCAAGCCGACATCAGCAGAGTTTACACGAAGTACCATCCTTGTAGCTAAAATACAGGAATTTCACCATCACGTTAAATTTAGCAATCGCAGTTTTCAAAGTTACGTTTAGCCGCTAAGCCAGTGCAATAACTGCCATTTGTCGTAACCACGGGGAAGAATAGAGGCAAAGGAGAAATAACATTACATCAAACCCGGCAAACAAAGAGGTCCTTTTTTCAACGACAACATTTTTCCTCCATATTCTATCGTTATGAGTCATGTGGCCGTCGAAAATGTCCACGGTCTGGAGCAGCAGGTAAGCCGCGTCAGTTTAATACGTCTTGCATCGTCGGTTGATTAAACGTTATACTGACAGGGATACATAGTTAGCTTGCCGGCTAGCCTAAAAACATCGCTAACGTGATGCTATCGTGCAAGCTAGTGTTGGGTGCGCTTCAATTGCACACTCTCGTGACCAAGATAGGTGCGTGGGGGTGGGGACTTAATGAATGACATGGACAACATTTTGGGGTTTTCCGCCTTTAGACTCTTGAACTATAGCTATGTGTGCTACACAAATGAGCTATCCAAAATGATTTAAGTAAGCTGTAGTCTAAATGTTCAATTGCGCCCGCGTGATGTCGTCGGCCTCCCCGTGTGAGCATATGAAACGCACCCTCCAACTACTATCTTAACTGCGTTTGCCTTGCAGCGTGATACAGTAATAAAATGGAGGTATGCGGAGCTGGAGCTAACGGGACTGAAACACAAACAGTGTGGCGTCTGACAGTTTAGTGCACTGGCTTTCAGATTGTGCGCAGTATTGCACAGTTTTCACGCTCCTCTTGACTGCGTCCAGCTTAAAAAATTCTCAATTCTCCTGCGTCACCAGCAACGTAGTCTGGCTGTGTCTGACTGGTCAGACAGTTGAATGGCAACCGAAGAGCACCGTATGTTCTCAATTGATATTTTGGAGGGGTTTAATTGGCGTCGTGTCTACGAGAGAGTTGGATTTACAACACTGACCTTATATACACAAATTATACACATTCTTTTAAAGGTCGGATGCAATAAAAAAAACTGCACAGAGAAGGTTTTTTAATGTACAAATCAATCCCTCTCATTAGCCTAGTTCACTAAATGGAGCTGCAGTGCAGAAGAGCATCCCACTTGGAGGGGGGAAAAAAGAAATAAAAGCATAAAATCCAAAGATGTTTCCTGAACCACAGTTGGATTCTCTCGCACAGAGAAAGCTGGATGCATCAACATCAAATCTATTGTCTCTCATTACTTGGCTGTCCTTTGGTGTAAAGTATCTCAAACCAGCTGTGTGCAGTCCCTGACATCACCATAATAGGATTGTTGAAGCTAGTGTGTAGAGTTGTCTGGTGCTTTTAGAGATTTAAAAAAAGAAAAGCCATAGCCATTTTTGTTTCCTCTTCCCTTAAATCTGTACAGTTCAGCTAACTATGTACATTGTTTAGTTTTCAAGTAGGCAGCTGGTATTGAGTCACCTGCTGTAATAAACACCGTTCTGTCGCCTCAAACATGTAGACCAAAGCTAGACAGCCTGTTCTTCTGATGACTGTTTATTGTGTTTTTTCTTCTGTCTGTTTCTCCAGCTCGCTGTGCTAGACTTGAGTGCAGCAGATGGACAAGGTGGAGGCCCTAACAGTAAGCAGCCAACATGTTTTTTGAACAAGTGTTCAACCTTTTCTTTTTCTCTTTGCTAGTGAGTGTGCACGGACACTTGCAAACCTGAACGTTTTATCTCCACAAGTAATAAACCATGGTTATAGCACTGTGACTGGGGACGTCATTGAGACTGCAAACAAGGAAGTGCACCATAGAGAACACATTTCAAAGGACAGGAAAGTTGACCACAAGGTTTTCTAATTCGTCAAAATGATGTTGGACACTGTCTCTCTCTGTCTGCAGGGCGATACATTCCTCCACATTTACGGAACAAAGACGCTCCCAAAAATGGTGTGTAGCATCAAGTCAAAGCTGTCCTGTGGAGTTTTCTTGTAAACAAACAAACAAACAAAACAAAAAGCAAAGTTATGCTAACATTAAGTGTCACTCACCAAAGTGCATCGAGTGTATCCTTGAATGCATCTCTGTAGTCATAAAAAAAAGAGTGATTTCTGCAATATTTTGCATTGTTAATATCCATGTTAGCTAGCTAGCTAGCAGTTGTCTTCTCTGTCCTTGCTGGTGCTTTGCTATGCTGTCAACCGTTGATCAGGAACAGTATAGAAGAAAAGAGTGAAAGAACAGTGTGAAACTTGTGGCAGGTTGTGAATCGGGTTGACCTCATGCTTGTGTGTCTAATAGGGGTGTCACGATATACCAATATATATTGATATTATGTTAATAATACACATGATAATATCATGTAAATAACACATATGTTTGGCCTTGTGGACCTTTTGTTTTTATCAGTGAATCTGGTTGCTGCTATTCATTAAGTGTAATTGTTCTTTGTGTACAGTTCTGGTTACAGACTCCCTCTTCACCTCCCTACACTCATATTTCCAGTGTAATATTTATGTGCCGAAAAAAGGAGACATCGATATTGTGAATTCTTTTGGCCACGATAATTGTGTAGTGAAAATCTGACATCGCGACAGCACTAGTGTCTAAGTATGCATATACCATAAAAACAAAATGGGGCCCCACTTGTAAACGCATTGCTCCATACTGCTACCAGTGGTCCAAAACTCCACAGGGTACCTTTATTAACTATATTTGTTACAGATTAAAAACCACAACTGAAAAGCTGTCCTCCTGTCCAGCAGGAAATGCCTTTGCTGCGGGTCGACAGGGGGGCTACACCATTGCACCTCCTGCAAACTGTAAGTTTCTGTCTGAACTTCTACTAAACTCCTTCTGCTTATTATTCCTTAGCATTCCTAACTGTAGCACCACTCATCAGTATGTTTTGCGGTTTGTTACTTCGCTCTCTCAGTGAAGTGAAGAATATTTGAATGTACTTTTTGTAGTATTTCATTAGAAAAAAAACGTTTTTTAACGTTTGAAATCTCCTTCTTCTACTCTTTTTATTACAGCCATGCATAAGCCATGTGGTAGCCTATACCACCACCTTCTGGCAAAACTATGCTTATTCGCTCCAAATCAGTTGATAGAAACACGGCTAATTTGCATTATCTTTTTTTTTTTTTTGTTCCCTTTTTTTGCGACATTTCAAAAGTTGGCTTCAAATTAGTTTGACACCGTTAGATGGAAACACAGCCACTGTTCTTTTCTCCCTCTGCAGATGGTTGGGATGGGGGGCGCAACAACTTTGTTAACGGCTACCATGACAACCGAATGACGGCCGGCAACTCGTTTAACCGTGGACCGCCTCGCATGGAGCGGGGCCGGGGTGGTGTCGGAGGAGGTTACCGCGGCAACAGGGGTGGATCCTTTAACCCCATCAACCCAGCACAGCCAATGGGCTTCGTTGGCTACGAAACGAAAGGTCGGGATTGGGTTTACCAACAGGCTTTTCATGTACGGTAGCCATACAGCCAATTTTAAACTGGTCTTGCTGAAATCAATATCAATCAATGGATAAAAAGAACCAACTAAAATAGAAAAAATTGATTGATTTGGTGTTTTATGGCAACGCCAAGTAAGTAACCCTAAGCCTAACTCTGACAGTCAATCAAAGTGACAATAAACAAGGTGCAAACTCAATGAAAGCAATTATAGGCAAGCAGTGAATAATTATTTAGAGTGGCCTTTAAGTCAGAAAGAAAGGTATACATGCATTGAACTACTGCACGAACAGCAAAGGTGGTTTTTCCTAGATCAGTTCAGAGCTCCTGAAGCAACAAGTCAAATATATCTAAACAAGTAAATTAACAGCTCTGAAAGGATTCTTTGCCGAAGGTTCAAAAATATAAATACATTTTGAAAAAATATATAAATAATTTATCCAAAACACCGGAGCTGATCCAGTGACAGTGAATGGGAGAAATAAAATCTCAGTTTGCTCTATTGTAATTGTCATTGTGACCCTAAACTCAAACGTCAAACCAAAAATCTTTCATGTTAAAACATCTCCCATATTTCACTCCAAAGACCAGCTGTTGTTGCCTTTACACACAGTTAAATGCTGTACTAATAATGCCATAATGTATAAAACTGTTTTTTTAATTTTTGTTCATTCTCCTGTCAGACACCGGCGGCTGGAACACTGCCAAGGATGCCTACAGCAATTTTGGCAACAACAGAGGGAAGTCTGCGTTCTTCAATGACAGAGGCAATGCTAATAGAGGGAGGTGAGGGGATGAGACGGAGAGACAATGAATGATTGCTGCCACAGGACATCTTTGTTTTTCTTCTGGAAAATATCGTCATACATAGTGTCTTTGTGTCAGGTTTGAGCACGGTGGATTTGGTGGCGGTGGAGGAGGAGGAGGAGGAAACACCCGCTGGGTGGAGGAGTCCAGAGATGAAGGAGACTGGTCCAAACCAACACCACGTAACGAACGCCTTGAACAGTGAGTCTCATAAGAGGTTTACTCCAGACAAGGAAGGCTGGACAGTGACACTTCATGGATGAGTTGATCCACAGAAAATAATCTGGCGGGTTTTTTTTTAAATATTTGATTAATTGTTCATCATTTTCTCTTGCAAAAAATGTCAAACATTCCCCTAGTCCTAGCTTCTCAACAGTGGGGTATTTTCATGCCTCTGCACCGGCAACAGCCTTCGGGTTGTCTGTCCATCCGTCCGTCCCATTCTTGTGATATGTCAGTAATCCCTTAAGGGAATTTCTTCAAATTTGCCGCAAACAGTCACTTAAACTCATGGATGAGCTGATTAGAGTTTGGTGGTCAGAGGTCAAATAATCATTAGTTTAAAAATCTGCAAAATAATCAAAAAGCAGTGGGTGACACTAATGTGAGATCACAATAATAATTTAAACACAGGATGTATTTTTCTGAACATTAGACTGACGTGCACACTGTTTTTGCTTTGCTCATCCGTAGTGAGTTGTTCTCCGGCAGTAACACTGGGATTAACTTTGAGAAATACGATGACATTCCTGTTGAGGCCACAGGACACAACTGCCCTCACCACATCGAGAGCGTAAGCTGCTGTTGTTAACTAGGGATCCACCAATGTTACATTATTTATCAGCTGCGTTATTACTTTCCTCTGCTTTTATTTTACTTTTATAAATGTGTTTGTACTCTGCGTGTGTCCGCTGTGCAGTTCCAGGATGTGGACTTGGGTGAGATTATCATGGGTAACATTGCTTTGAGTCGCTACACCAGACCAACTCCTGTCCAGAAATATGCCATCCCTATTGTCAAGTCAAAGCGCGACCTAATGGCCTGCGCACAGACAGGTAGGGCACAGGCACAAACAAAGCAGTCATACAATGGAGTCATATTCTTGAGATAATGCAATGAATAAATGAGGACTCTGCTGAATGCACTTCGAGATGGATGAAGCTGACTTTGTGTCTATAGGTTCTGGGAAGACTGCAGCGTTCCTGCTGCCGATTCTCAGCCAGATCTACACTGAAGGACCAGGAGAAGCTCTTAACACAGCTAAAGCCTCTGGACAAGTGAGGAGAAATTAAATGACTAAAGCCTTTTAGATTAGATAAATTATTTTTTTTCTAGAATATAGACAGACAACAAAAACATTACATTCAGTGTAGATGGAGGACAAGCTTGACAAGTTATTGGCAAATGGTAGATAATAGTAGACAGTACACAGACCTACACAAGATAACATGTAGATTCCCCTGAAGATAGACCATATCCTAAAACATGTTGGTAACCATGGAGTGCCAAAAAAAACGATCAGGACAAAATGTGAAATATTTTGGGGACAAAGATACTTCAATACAAGTAACAGGCCAAGACTAATCCTCATAAAAGAAAAGTCATAAAAAGGGGCTTTTTGTGTAGCAGAGTATGTTCTGTTATCCTTCCTATCCTGATAGTTCTCTTGCCACCCCTTAGATTTATATTGTGACCCCTTCAAGGGGTCTGGCCCCCCAGGTAGGGAACCACTGGCCTTGAAATACAAGTGTTGACCTGTACTGTGAAATTTGGAGCTTAAATTTGAGATAATCATGGGTCTCAGCCAGCTGAAACGTTCTCTGGATTCTTGAAGTCACTTCAACTGTTGTGTTGTCAATGTATTACAGGAGAATGGAAAGTATGGACGTCGTAAGCAGTACCCCATCTCACTGGTACTGGCCCCAACCAGAGAACTGGCACTGCAGATATATGATGAAGCCAGAAAGGTATATATACACACTTGCACATGATATCCTAAATATCCACATATTTATTCAGCCTTTCTGTTTTTCTTTGTAGTTTTCCTACCGGTCCAGAGTGCGTCCCTGCGTTGTGTATGGCGGAGCAGACATTGGCCAGCAGATAAGAGAACTGGAGAGAGGCTGCCACCTGCTGGTGGCCACACCGGGAAGACTGGTGGACATGATGGAGAGGGGCAAGATTGGACTGGACTACTGCAAGTAAGACATGGGCAAGAAGAGGCATTGTTGGAAAAAATTGTGGATTTTAGTTTTTTAATGCAGTTCCATTTTATAAATATTAGAGGTTTAGCTTCTTCTTTTTTTTAAGGTGACAACCTCTTCCTGTGTGTCTTTGTCACTGCAGCTACCTGGTCCTGGATGAGGCAGATCGTATGTTGGACATGGGATTTGAGCCACAGATAAGACGCATTGTCGAACAGGACACCATGCCACATAAAGGCATCCGACACACTATGATGTTCAGTGCAACCTTTCCTAAAGAGATCCAGGTACATTTGCAGTACTCCCAACATGTTATACTGTATGTGTTTCCCCCTCACACATGCTTTGGATAAGATGGCAGCGCTCGTATCCGGGATATTTTGGCTTCATTTTTGTGCAGTGGGAGGAAGTGGAGATGCGTCGTCCATCTTTATTTATGTCAGTGAGACCAATGCTAGTAAAAAGCTAACAATTGGTTAGCATTACATTTATTATTCCCCAAATGTCATCAGCATTCAGATTGTCTTCAGTTATGCAGATGAACACTATATTAGCAAATTAAAAACTAAAAATAAATAGTTGGAAAAGCTGGAATTCTGCTTCTCCAAAGATACACATAAATACCTATTAAATACCTACCTAAAAATCTATGAATAACACTTTCTCTGCTTCCCCCTCTAGATCCTGGCCAGGGATTTCCTGGAGGAGTACATCTTCCTGGCGGTGGGCAGAGTTGGTTCCACCTCAGAGAACATCACTCAGAAAGTGGTGTGGGTGGAAGAGAGCGACAAGAGGTCTTTCCTCCTGGACCTGCTCAGTGCTACAGGTGAGAAGGCCACACAGCAATAACAACTCACAACATTTGGATGTGTCCCAACTTTACAGGTATACGACACATAAAATACAACCTAAATTGATTATTCTACAACCCCGATTCCAAAAAAACTGTAGGTGTATAAAACATACTCAAATAAAACAAGAATGCAATGATTTGAAAATCCTTTTGGCCTATTTTCAATTAATACACTACAAAGGCAAGACATTTAATGCTCAAACTGATATTTTTTGTAAATATACACTCATTCTGAATCTGACACTTGCACCACCTCCCAAAACACCTGGGACAGGGGCATCTTTACCATTGTGTTTCATCTCCTTTTCTTTTAACAACACTCACACAGTAAGTGTTGGGGAACTGAGGACACCGTTTGCTGAAGTGAAATTCTTTCCCATTCTTTCTTGATGTACTACTTTAGTTGCTGATTGGTGGCTATTGTGATATACAGTACTCTAGTTCTATCTGGAAACCATTTATAGACCAGTTGGGAATGTCAGTTTTTGGCTAATCCAGTGAATAAACTGAAAAAAAAGGAAAGGTAATTTATCATATTAACGCAACAATCGTGTAATTCAATATTGCCATAAAGCGGTTCTGCCCATTGAGAGGGTAAGGTACAACCCTGATTCTGAAAGAGTTGGGACGCTGTAAGACGTGAATAAAAACTGAATGCAGTCATTTACAGAAGAACTGTGTTTACTGACAACATTTTTGTTGTGTTTCTGAGCCCATGTATTAATATCCTTTATACAATCATGTTTTGTGTTGTCACGATACCAAAATTATGACTTTGATACAATTAATAAAATGGGGTATTGTACTGTTGCCAATGGCAGGGTATTGCGACATCTTTCTTGTATCGGTATAGCGTTGAACACTAATCATGTGTTTCAAAAAAGTGGTGAACCTCTCCCCAGCCTTTTGAGGATGCCCCTTTCATACCCATATATGAGACTATCACCTGTTACCAATTAACCTGTGGAATGTTCCAAACTGGTGGGGTTTTTTAGCGTTCCACAACTTATTTTGTTGCTCCTGTCCCAACTTGTTTGAAGCGCGTTGCTGGCATCGAATTCATAATAAGCATATATTTACAAAAATCAATGAAGTTGATAAATATGATGATCACATTCTGTTTTATTTGTTTTGCACAGCATCCCACCTTTTTTTCTTCTTTTAATCGATTTTGAGCTACTACTAACACACCCATGTAAAAAACACAATGTTTCCCCAATCCTTTCTCCATTATCATATTGTCATCCTCCCATCCCAGCCAACATGTTACAGTGTGTATCTTTGGTACATCAGAAACATTAAACACATTTCTACTGGTGACTGAGTGCAGTTTACATGTTGGTGGTTTGGTGTGGTTTTATCCCAAGTCATCCCCAGCGAGGTACAGGACAGTACTGGAGACAACATAGAGAAACCTGGTAAGACCCTCAATGGTGAAACTAGTATGTGTCTTTACATCTTAAATTTTGTTTGCCCTTTAATATCCTCTGTGGATGGAGAATCTTCTGTTTGTTTTCATTTACTTTTGGTTTGGTGTACCATTTGTGTTGCTAAGCTTACATCAAACATGGCTGTTGTATTTTTTTTTTTTTTCTTAGTTCAAGATTTCTTTTGGCATCGTTATGTTTTTCAGTATGTTGCTGCGGTGTCTTCATGTCGGGGCCCAAAGCCTTGATAGAGAGAGTCTGGTTATGTTGTAATGTCAATATCTTAAGTGGATATAGATGTGGGTAGTACATCATGGATCAGGATCATTGAGGAACAACTCTGACCAAACTCTTTCCATCAGTGGTGCCAGTGCCTGCACAACAACACAGTGCTGCTGTTTTTTTTTTTCTTGTGATTATTATTATTATTTTTTTTATCCACACTGCACTCCCTGCTGCCTGTTGCACTATTCTGTTCATAGACGAGCATCTATTGTAATGTGATGTGAACATTTTAAACAAATTAAGGCGCATGTTATTGAGATGTACGTATCACAGATCACCTGCCACCCAATAGTTAAGTTTTGAGTTCCGGGTGTAGGAATCAAGATGTTATCATGTGCCCTGACAAACAACACAAGTTTAAGCTCTTCGAACAATAGTGTGACTTTTGTGAGTTGCATCAAATTAAGTTTTGTTTTTGTTGAGTCTAAAATTTGGTTGGTTGTTCTTTCAGGTGTGGTTTATTTACGGGGTCTTGCATTGCAGTCCATATTACCCTAATCCATTAGTTTAAAGTCAGACCCACAATGTGGCGAAAGTTGCGAGGCTCAAAGCAAGATAGCTCGGCAACAAAAGACCAGTGTGAAGCTTCATATGTGTTAAAGTTTGTGTGCATACTTATCCCTTATTTTGTACCAATGCCGATTAAACGGAAAGAGAAATTCACAATGGATATATAGCTTGGCAGCATTCAAAATTTGAGGTTTGAAAACAGAAAAAAAACCAGCTTAAAATCAGCTTTTTTGTGTTAAAACTGTAGCGTGATTAGAGGCTCGCCTTTTAACGGTTAACATCAGCTGTCTTTTCTCTCGGCTCATCAGGCAAGGACTCGTTGACTCTGGTTTTTGTGGAGACCAAGAAAGGTGCCGACGCCTTGGAGGACTTCCTGTATCGGGAGGGTTATGCCTGCACCAGCATCCACGGCGACCGCTCCCAGCGAGACCGAGAGGAGGCCCTGAACCAGTTCAGATCAGGAAAATGCCCCATTCTGGTGGCCACAGCGGTCAGCAAAAAAACAAATCTGTTAGATGCACTGATTGCATTCCTACATGAAAATGATTAAACTTGCCATAATAATGCTGTATTTTTCAGATGAGTGACACACTGTACTTTTTTCTGCACTTAATAATGTTCCTGCTCTTTTTTTTTATTTACTCAGGTGGCAGCTCGGGGTCTGGACATCTCCAACGTGAAGCATGTTATTAACTTTGACCTGCCCAGCGACATAGAGGAGTATGTCCACCGTATTGGACGCACAGGACGAGTTGGAAACCTGGGTAGGACTACAACTAATGTCATTCAGTGCTATTAACCCCATGTGACATGTGTTATATAAGCTGTGATTTGTTTGCTACTATTACTTAGTGCTTTTTTTTTTCTTTTTTTTTACCTGTAGGACTGGCCACATCGTTCTTCAATGATAAAAATGGGAACATCACTAAGGATCTGCTGGACATCCTGGTCGAGGCCAAACAGGAAGTTCCCTCATGGCTTGAGAGCCTGGCCTATGAACACCAGCATAAGAGCAGCAACAGAGGGCGCTCTAAGAGGTAAAATACACACTGTTGCCACTTAATTAGTAAATAATTGATTTTTCAAACACAGTGAATTTCACTATTTGATTTAAATAATGCGTTTGATTTCGCCACCAGGTTCGCTGGCGGCTTTGGAGCACGTGATTATCGCCAGACGGCCGCGGGAGGCAGCGCCGGAGGGTTTGGAGGACGTGGAGGTCGCAACCAGGCAGGACATGGAGGAACCCGTGGCTTTGGAGGAGGTGAGGCCATCAATTATATTTTTTTGCTATGACTTCCAGACTTCTTTTATTTATTTAATGGTTATTCTACACTCTGACAAGACGAAATGTGTGTATTACAGCAGAGCATTTACAGAGCTTACAGAGCATTGTAACATCTCTGTCTAAACACTTCCATACTTACGATCACCGTGGGCAACGTTTTTTCTTTACGTTTCCTCTCAGGTGGATTTGGCAACTTCTACACCAGTGACGGCTACGGAGGCAACTACACACACTCTCAAGTTGACTGGTGGGGCAACTAGGGTTCCTCTACCCCTCCCCTCACTCATCCCTCTTTCTTGTTCTCACTCATCCTCCTTCCTTTCTTCACCCTGTTGTCTGCACCCCCTCTGTCTTCTCCCCTCCAAGAATCCACATGCATGTTATTAAACTATTTATACTCCTTTATATAGCCCTCCTCCCATCCCTATGCACTCAGATTGTTTAATTCCTCCTGAGATGTTTCGTCCTTTCCATGGCCACCCTCGCCTTTACAGTTCCTATCCTTTCTTCTTTTGATTTTTTTTTTTAAAGTCCTGGTAAATCTCACTTATTAAAATAGGGCTGATTATAAAGGGATTTTTCAGTTGGTTATTTTTCAACACTAGCTACAGATTTAAGTTGTTAGCTTCCAGCTAGCAACATCCGTTTGAATAATTTTCCCTGTGTGGGACATGCTTGAAGAAAAATAACCAATTAAATTAAGAGTTCCTTTAACCCCATACGATTAGATGGACACTTCAGATTTACAGTGAGTCAAGGCTATAGAAGACCAGGGGAAACATTTTCTTTCACTTTAGATTTGTGTTTTAGCTTCATTGTGTTTTTGTCTGCATTCACCCAAAGCCAGCCAGGCATCCTGTGTACCCTTCACATTTCATCTTTGTATGTAAAGCATGGCCATGTTGTAAGTCACAGGCCAAGATTTTTTCTAAACTATAGCGCAGAGATGGGCAAGATGTCAAATCTGAGCATAATACAGTATGTCTGCATTTAAATTAAAAAATGGGAACTCTGCTTGATGACATGGCAGATACTTAAAAGCGGCCACAGAAAGAGAAAAATGTTTTTCCACCTTTTCAGAACATGTTGAAGTGTTGAGTTATTGAGATCTGAGAAAGAAGGAGGGGCCAAAGGGGCTGGACAAATTGAAGCATCCAGTCAGTGCGATGTCGCCCATTAGCACTGACGCTAGCAAGCAGCGTGGTTGTTACTAGAACAACTACAAACAGCATTTTCTTTGTTTGAAACAAAACATAACGGAGGATCATTTGTTTCTGTACTGTGCCTTTAAGAATTTGAACTTTGTCTGTTATTTCCGTTGTTTTTATTGCCATAATACATGACTGGCTACAAGTATTGGCCAACTGTCACTTAAAAAAAGAATATTTACTGTCATGTTCAGGTTTAAACATGTTTTTCTTGTTCTGTTTGGAAGGAAACAAACTAGGATTGAACTAAATCAAACCTTGGCAAAAACAAAACTAAACAAAAACTGTGATGAGGAAACTCAAAAGTAATTCCTTATCGGTCTATTGGAGTTCAAATTCGTCAGAAGGTCTCTGATGAGCTGATTTCAAAAAGCATATTACCACTGAAACCATATTTTTCGATTGTTTTCATACACCCTCATTCAGAGTGACTGAAACGGGTCCAAAAAGATTACATTTGTCTTATTTAAGAAGATGTATTGATTACAAAAAAGACGTCTTTGCTTTACTAGGCAGCAGAGATAACAGCTGTGGTTTTATGCTTTTGGGAAACCGAGCTCTGCTAATTGACCTACACGTCGCATCTACAGCTCTGGTTTGAGCTTGGGTTTGGGTTTCTCAAAGCCATCTTGTCACTAATTGTTGGGTCACATAACGTCAGTCACAGAGCCACCGAGAATGAATTTGGTGTCGCTGTGCAGCAGCAGTCATGTTATGTTACTTCTCCCTCTTACCATTCCTACATGTGTTTATAAATGCAGATATGTTTCTCATAACTTCCCAGTCGTGAGAAGTCAAAGGCTGGTGCCACTGTCGAGTCGTATTAGATTTATAAGAATTGGTTAAACCGTTCACTTGACCTTCTAAGATACACTTGTGGCAGAAATCGAGTGTAAAAAAAGGAAAAAGAACATGGGCAAAGGTTGTGTCTCTTGCACTTGTGACCACATCCAGCAGTGATGTCAAAGCAATGCTACGTTTTTGGGGTGTAAAAATTAAAACCACTACATGGCTGCTGCTGAAAAAAACAAACAGCACTTACCAAGTTGCATCAGTGGCTACGGCTGTTCAACTGACTCTTAGTGCTACCATGTTCTTGGGAAACTCCTGCTTCCACTACAAAAGCTTCTTTCAAGGGAATACACACAACTAAAAAAAAAAACAAATAAAAAGAGTTCCAAATTTTCTTGCTCACTCTATCCTGGAGAGTTACATGAAGAGTCTTCTCTAAAATAAGTCACTCCAGTTTATTCGTTGGGTCTTTTTAAGATCTGTTGAGGTCAGGGATTAATGTAAAGAGTTGGAACATCCACCCGAACTCATTTCACAGCAGGGACAGCTGGGGATTTCTAGAGGATACAATTCCACACCTCCATATAGCACATTTTAACCATGTCCTGTCTTACTGTACTATGAGCAGATGTGATCACCTACCGTTTTCTCAGTTTAGCCCTGCGAGGAATGTTTGAAAGACACTTAGCTCAGTCACAGGTCAGGTCAGTCAGATACAGGTCAGATAAAGTGTGCTCGTGGTGTCATACGTGGAAGAAGAGTTGTGATGTAATGATCCCTGGTTAGCCCCACTTGGCCCTGCTGTGCCACAAATGGCAGTTGACCTGCATGTCTCATCCCTGATTGAACTTCCAAAAGGAACTCCACTGTACATTTGGACAGTTCAGTGGTACATGTCTAATTCTCCACTGTGTTAGTTAGCAGCAGAATAAGGCAAAAGAAAAAGAAGAAGCTCTGTTGCTACCAGGTGGGGAAAATTGTTAATTTTTCATCAGGGTCTTAATTTACATTTTACGTGACCGACTTAAATGAAATGGAAAATATAGATTATTATGTAAATAGTTCAACTCTTTCAAACAAAAGAAACAGAATGTGAATCATAAATAAGATTAATTGTGTGAATTATAAATGAAACAACACTTGATGTGGGAAAACACGATCACTCGACGTTGGGACCAGGCTGTGTCTGGTAAACTTAGTTCGGTGGGCAATTTGAACACAGTCGGCAGATTTATTGTTAAACAATATTATTTATAGAAAATCCATGCGTTTACACCTACATAGAGCAGTTAGGGGAATTTATTTAGCAAGTAATGCTCACAAGGCAGATTCCCTCAAATTGCCCACTGACTTTGACAGATGACGAGGCTGGACCAAGACAATAAAACATATGCAAGTGTTGTTGTTTTTTGGTCAAGGAGTTAAAAATGCTTAGCAAAGAAATACAATTCAACAGCAGGCTTTAGTTATGTTGGAACTCTGATATTTCCCGTCTTCTTTGATTTTCAGACTAGTTTTTAATCACAGCTTGCGTTTGGGTGGAGTTGGTGGGGAGGTTTGGGAAACTAGTTGAAAGTTGTTGTTTTTTTGCAGGTCACGTACAAACTAACTAGCTGCTTGGTGAAAAGGCGCATTGTCTTGTGTTGTTTCACCTGGTTCACCTTCTAGTGGTTAACATGGGGGGCCAATAAAAGGTTGGTTCGCATTCAAGGACAGTTATGGGATTAGGGATGCAATATTTAGCAGATAGATATGGGAAATTTTATATTATGGGTAATCAGTTGATAATGAAAGTATAGCCGATAATGGGAAGCCAAATTGCTTTCATTGACTTTAGAAGCACAGCATGTACACACTGATACAGTAGCTGGCAGTATGCTTCTTTAAAGATGGTTTGCGATCTACCAATAAGTCAAAACTAAAGTCGAACTTCTGCAGCTGTTCAGAGAGGAGGGGAAAAGTCTACGGGTTTAAACACAATGAGTCTTATTATCTTTGCTCACTACATCTTAGCCTTTCTTACCTCCAGCTGTGCATAATCTACAGGTTATGAACTTCTTTTTAAAATATAAAAATGTGAATTATCTTATTGGTATGGGCAATGAGAAGCAGGTGATTATTAGTTATCGCTATCGGTTGAAAAATACATATATATATATTGTGCATGCCTTAACAGGATACAACGCTGGGGTAAAAAAAAAAAAACTCCTAGTAGAGGGAAGACTTGCATCATGTCCAACTGCTCCCCATGGCCCCTTAAAAACAAAACCAAAAACAGAAAAAATAGTTTTGCATTTACTGCTGTTAAAGTATGGCTCAACATTGTATTGTCGCTATGGTTCAACTACCATGAGCACTAGTTTAAACATTAATTAAACTGTTGACAAGAACTGTGTAGATGATTCGAGCACCTGTGAAACCGATCAAAGCATTTTTCTGTGGCCATCATGGGAACACTTAAATTTCTTCCGCAGCAATGGTGGATAGATATTCGAAATGTAGCTGGTCAGTATGAAGGCTTAACCTGCAGTAAGTTAGAAATTAGCAATGGATAATGTGTGCAAACGACAATCAATCATGAAGGATTAGCTTAGTTTAAAACTCACCTGACACGTCAGCAGAACACTTTAATTTGCACCTTTTTAATAGCCTTGAGGACACCTTTACATGTGCAGCCTTTCTGAACTAGTTGTCTCATTGGCAGTTATTTGATAACCGTCAAAGTTTGTTTCGTTTTGAAGGAGAAGGATCTCCACAGGCAGATGAATGCCAAACTGGAGCTCCTTTCCTTACAGTTGAAGATACTCTCTAATTTTGTACAGCATCCGTCAATCCCAAAGTTTTTTTTTGCTTAACATAGTTGAATAAATATGCACTCTGAGACACTGTTACAAAATGTACTTTGAAATATTAACGTCTGAATTGTCAGTTGACGCTTTCATACAGGCTATTCCCTGTGTGGGAGGGGGTATTGTCAGCATTTGTTACTCGAATCCATGACTGTTGCCCAACCACCAACTTAGTCTACAGCTAGCACAGTCTCTTGTGTTTTAATAGGAAAATGCTAAATATGCTAAAGTGCAGTTCTTGCAGCCTTAATTCAAAAGTTTTAGATATACAGTGAGAGGCAAAGCCTCTCGAATGAATCTGGCTCAGTGTGTAGACATTGCTGTGCCTCCTAACAGCCACTAGGGGTAGATGGAATAATTGGAAATAAATTAGGAAGCGACTGAGCATTTCACATGTAGCGATAAAGCTTGGAATTGGATAGTTATTGCTGGTGTAATATTTATGCAATATACTTGGGTCTTTTTCTAGGGCAGACAGATTATGGGATTATGGGCAGACAGATTATATCTGTCAACTGTAATTACTATTGAACTGTGCCCAAATCCCTCATCCCACCTCATCAAAATGCCCAATGGGCACTGAACTGCAGTAAGTGCAATAGAGATCAATTACTTGTGGCTTTGTCGTCATTTGTCATCAGAGCACAAACTGGCACAAGTGAAATCAGCCCAAATTCTGACATGTGCACTCTGCCTTGGAATGAGTGAGTCATGTCGGTTAGGGCTTTGAACACAGATGAAAAATCCAAACTAATTCTGTAAATGATTTCTTTTATAATAGAAATACAGTAACGGATGGAAGTAAATGCATGATGGCGTAGTTGACATGTGACAGACAGCAGAGTGCATTCAGAATGGAAAACCCACAGTTAAAACATTGTTTCGAACATTGCGTTAACATTGGCGGCAACTGATTCAGAAACAATCCGGGCAGAAGTTTGAACTGGCTGATGAAGGCTAAGAAGAAATGATTGTAAGATTCCTGGCCGTGAAACTTGGATATGTAGTCGTCATTTTGTGTCATTAGTGTTAAATTTGTGAGTAAAATTCTCCATCTTGATTGCCTTTAATGGCAGGACTGTATGGATGGGAATGTAGGTCCTGAACTTTGGTGTATGACCTAATGCCTGCACAACTAATGCCATTACCATCAGCCTCAGCTGTACTTTGTCTTTAGCGCTACTTGGCAAATGTTAACACGCTGGTACATGTTACATCCTAAACATCAGCATGCTAAAATAGTCATCGTGAGCTTGTTTGAATGCGGATGTTAGCCTGCGCACGGCCTCGTAGAGCTGCTTCGTGTGGCGCCGTAGATGAAAGTAGACCGTGCTCAGTTTCTTTCCTCTGAAAGAAAATCGAAGTTCTCATTTAGAAGTCTAGCACTTTAGTTTTTGAATATCTTCAAAACCTTTTGATGCCTTAAATTGAAGGGTGATGCCCCGCCCTAAAAGAGCAGGAAGTGAAGTTGGTTCCACTCTACACAGCATTATCACGGCAACAGACACATTGACGGTGTCCAAAATGATTTTGCATCACTACTTGTCAGCAGGAGTGTTTAGATTGTCAGTGAACAATTAATGGTGCTATGCTCCCATTGCTGCGGCCTGCAGGCCCCTCTGTTGTAGAAAAACTTAAAATCCCACGGAGTTTTACAGAAAAACAAACTTCAGTTAGTTTGACGTTCAACTAAAATCTTCAACTGTCCTTCAAAACCTCTGGGAGGTACGAAGGAGTGAGTGGGAGTGTTTGAAGTGTAGCACAGCCAGGTGTCAAAAAGAGAGGTTTCTTCACAGTTGAGTGTGTGTGTGTGTGTGTGCGAGTGCGTGTGTGCCGTATGTGTGGAAAGGTTCTTCCAGATATGAAACCATTTTTTTGGGGGACCAGGCGGAGTTGTAGTTCACAGCAACTGTAAAATTCAGCTGTTTGCACACAGAGTTCTTGAGTATACTTTGACTGCTAATTTGTGTAATTTATCAAGCCTTTTTAGGAAATATTTATTTTTATAAGCTTAATACGAAAGTTGATATTTTACAAAGTGACTTGACCAAAAGACAGTAAACAAAAACACTGGCACTTGAATGTTGAATGTCATTGGTATGAGTGAAAATTTCTATTTTTCTGGGGTAGTGTGAGCTTTTTAATGTTAAAGTTGCAACGTGTAGGGATTTCTCTTTAAATATGTCACCGTAACAAGCTGTGATTATATATAAGTGCAAAAGTTTTTTTTTTAAAAATTAATCGATAACAAAACTACCAGTAATGCCGAAACCACTTCAAATCATTTGCATGCCAAACAGCCCAATACACCAATTCTGTGTGTAAGGCCAACACAATGCACATCTTTCCGTGTTCAAGCTGACGCAGTCCCCTCCCCCACACCAATGCAGAAGTATTCTCATATTCCTGCCTAGTCCTTATTATCAACGCCAGTGACGTGGGCTGTAGGGAGGGCAGGGTCGGTCGGTTGGTTCACCACTTTGGTCCAAACATTCGTGATACATTTTAACAACTTCTGTGATCCCATCTTTTCATGTGGTACCATCATCAGGTCAAAACATCAGTTAAAATTTTAGCATGCCAGGACATATACACCAATCAGCCACCATGTGAAAACCGCTGACAGTTGAAGTGAATAACATCCATCGTTTTGTTACAACACATTGTTCCGCTGGAAAACCTTGGATCCCGGATTTCATGTGGATGTTACTCGTACCACCTACCTAAACAACGGTGCACACCACCGCACAACAGCGGAATCCCCCAAGCAGGACAATACATCCCAGCATACCACCAAAACTGTTCAGGAACCGCGCAAGGAACACGACAAAGAGCCCCAGGCTCAGATCCCAAGCGTACGCCAACGTAATGCTGTAGGTGCTGTAAATTCTATTGAGAAACCATTTACAGAAACAAGGAATGTCAATTGGCTAAGCTAGTGAATTGAATAGCTAAAGAAAGTCAAGGTAAATTCATCATATTAATGCAACAATTGTGTTAATACATCGAGAGAGGAATGTTGGGATGCTGTGTAAAATGTAAATAAAAACAGAATCAAATCATTTGCAGACGAACTGTCCTTTCCTGACAACAGTTTCACAAAGTGTTCCTGAGCCCATGAAGTAATTTTTATACAATCATGTTTGGTGGTGAACCTCTCCCCATCCCTGCTTGTGAACGACTGAGCCTTTCGAGGATGCCCCTTTCATACCCAATCATGATACTATCACCTGTTACCAATGAACCTGTTTACCTGTGGAATGTTCCAAACAGGTGTTTTTGGAGCGTTCCACAACTTTGGCTCGTTTTTGATCAGTGAACTGGTGCAGCGGCCATCACGCGGGCTTCAGCTTTCAATTACTCCAATACGTAAAGGTGTGCAAGTTGTGTCACATGAGACCACAAAGCGAAGCACGGACAGTTGTATTGCAGCTGCTGCGACTGTGACATACTAAGAGAAACGTCCTACACGGGTTGCCTTTAAAGTCACATTGGACTCAGTATCAGATCCATGGATCCTGCCGTTTGTGCGACAGGTTCCATTGCCAATAATGATAATAAACCACAAACACCAATTTTGAATTGGCAAACAAAAATTTGAGACAATACCACCATATATGCCAAGGTTTGGATTAATAGAAAATTAACAAAAACGTTACGATCAAAGACCATTTTGTAAAAAAAAAGAAGAAAACATGCAGTACAAAAAACAAGTGTCCAGATTCTCTCCAAGTCAGATGTTGTTTTTTTTATTTTTTCATTTGAGTCGACACACTTTTCCTTCCCGTTAATACCCTTGTTGTGAATGTCTGGCAAGTGGTGATCTTTAAAGTCTTCATAACACAGAATTAACTGTGGGTTCTAGTTGTTGTGATTTGCATATTTTTCAGGCGTCAGTGTGTTGATGCTCATTGCGGGGGAGCTTCTGGCCAATCAGAAATGGGTTGGGGGGGAAAAAGGGGAGTGATGAGTTTTTAGTTCAACTTACAGCTGATCCATACAAGTCTTAATCTGTCCCTTGCATGAGAATATGATATTGCAGCTGTTTGTAATGTTTTCTTAGCACAGGTCCAACAACAGTAGCCTCAGTGGACCAGAATGCAATGCAGCCCTAGCAAAGCCATCATAGATATGGTGTAATGATCACACTCTGCTGCCTTTTTGTTTGCAGAAACACAAAAGTTTTTGCACAAAAATATAGCTCTTCTCTCGTTGTTGACAAAAGGCATTCTGGGATACAGATAAAAACACTTTCCGGCTTTATTTTAAAATCAACTCATCAAACTTAAGATGGCTATCACAAAACAGTGTGCAGTTGTATTTAGGAACGATTGCCATCTCGAGACTGAACTGAAATAAATCCCAGAGTTGCCGCCGTTACTGACTGGCCAGACCCCTCGGCGTGGACACACAGCACCCCCCAGCCTGCTAGTTAGTATTTGCTTTATGTATTAGTTTAGCAGTTGTGCACGAAGAGGAGCACTGCACGAAGAAAGAAAACTGTGCATCTGTTCTGATTTTGCCACAAATAAAGGTTTGGATTTGCAAATGTAACCAGTGGGCTTTCATCTGCGTCTTCTTCCTCTTTGTATGTGTGTCTTTAAAGGTGTTTGAGAGTACAAAAAGTAATTAAATAACACATTTATTTGCAGTTACTTACATTCTACAGAATTATAATACTTTTTTCCTTCTCATCCTTCCATTACAAGAATCTTAAAAGTAATCATAATGCTTGTGCTGTAAAAGAATGTAAAAATGTCACCTACAGTTGCTAACGCTTGCTACCCAACTTTGCTTAATGTTAGCAGTAGCTGCCCCCCCCCCAAGGAATTACCATCACAGACTAGCTGTGTCACACTTGCCGTCGCAGCCTTTCCGTTTGCCTGGTTTCTGCTTTAAACATCTAAACAATGTGCATAAAAACCGTACGTGCCCATCAGTCATTGCTGTCAAGATAAAGTGCATTGATTTTGAGGTAAAACGTTGCTTTGGTTGAAGGGAGGCTCTGCCTTCCTGTTGTCTGGCACTTTGGAGCCTGTTGGTCCTGCAGTCATTTAAAGACGGATGAGAGTCATAAACTGTGTTAATGTGTTCATAATTCGAGTTGAGCTGTAAATCAGCCAAAATGGCTTCCATGCTAATCCAAGTCATTGCTCCGTCTGTCAGCGAAGCAACGCTGAGCCCTCTTAATTGTTGGTAGTTTGTTCAAGCTCGCCTCTGATTGGTCCTTGGTCCTCACTTGACCAGAAATCTGGATTCTCTTGGTACCATTTGACTAAAAGACACACAAAAGAATCAATAGCACACATCATATAGAAGGTATCTTCGTGTGTGTGTGTGTGTGTGTGTGTGTGTGTGTGTGTGTGTTCTACCAGTCTGTCTGATGCCTTCAGCCCAGGACACCCGAGCTCTCCAGCCTAGCCGCTGCAGCTTCTCACATTTGATGGGGTAGCGCAGGTCGATGCGCGGCCTACCAGAGCAGAGGTCAAAGGTCGGCGCTTGACGTTTTTCGATGTACATAAATTCAGGAGGAAGCCTCAGCAGACTTTTCTCTTGTACTTTAATTTTAAATTAGCCTTCCAAAATATTAAGTTGAAGCCTACCAGCAGCCACAGTAAGGCCCAAAGGGGCTAAACCTAAAGCCACAATGGTACTGAGTAAGTTTGTAGCACTGTACCTCCATCTTGGTTCCTGCACTAGTTTACTCACCTGTCAGGCACGAACTCCAGCCAATCATTCACCTCAGACTCTGGCACATTCTTCACCTAAAAAAAACAAACAACACAGTTTGTACAAGTGTTGAAGACAACTTTCTTGATTTCACTCCGGTTATCTTACACTTAATGGATTGTTCTTTACTGTCCTGACACATCTGCTGCCTCCTACTATATGTCCGTTTAGCACGATGAAAATGTCTGTTATGTCCGAGAACCGTTTCTAAACCCACCATCTTAACAAGTTCCCTGGCCAGCTGCATGATGGGAATCTCACAGCTGGTCCCCACATTGTAGATTTCCCCCGCAATCCCCTTTTCCAGAACCAGCAGGAAGGCGTTAATGGCGTCATCGACGAACAGGAAATGGCGGGATTTAGGGAGGGTTCCCTGGATGGTGCTGCGGCACAGAGAAACCCCAAGTTAGAAACTAGATTTACTCTGCTTTGTCTTCCTCTTAATGTACAAACAAACAGCTGGTTTCTAAATTCAAGGTTTGTCAGTAAAAGTTCAAACACACCTACCATTTCTTGTTCATTTGCAAGAGGGAGAGAAACCTTGGAATGACCTGAAACATCAAGATGATGATCGGAGAATATCTTAATCATGATGTGGTGTTGACTTTAAAACAGGCTCCAAAATCTAAAATTCAAACTGAAGATGAACTGGGCTCAGTGGTTGTCCGGCCTCTTTAAATCAGGAAGAGGAAACTGTCTGGTGATCCTCGAACAATACGAACCAGTTTACCTTCAGCTGTGCTGCTTAAACGACTGAATTTCATGTTGAAAATCATGTTGATCTTACACTTAGCAGGTGTACAGCCGCATCTCAGATATTCAGCATACATTTCCCACCATTCCATAGTCATTACAACAATGCTGCCTGATGTTCCACCTCTTTGTAAAAGAAATCAAGACACAACCTCCTGACAAAAGCAGGTAAGGACAGCTTTTATTCTACAGTAAAATACAAATATCTTGTTCAGAGTCAGTTGTGGCCCCGAAATGTCCATCTAATGTTGCTTATGAAGACTAAGAATGAAGGTGTGTTGTCAGTCGGGGGTTCTGTACCTTCTCGGTGTACTGCCTGGGCCCGTAGATGTTGTTGCTTCTGGTAATGATGATGGGAAACTGCCGATAGATCAACAAAGCACTATTTAATGTACAAAGAAGGGAACAACACCTGTCAGAAATCGGTAAATTGGTGATTCTGTCTAATAGTTTCTTTTAGATCTACAATTAATTAATTAATTGGTTGATTAATTTCGCCCCATCGTGATTTCGGAAAGGCCAAGGTGACGCCATGAAATTGCTTGTTTTGGCCAAACCAACAGTACAAAACTCAACAAAGAAGCTAAATCCTGCCTGTGTGCACCTTATATTTGTCCCAGTAGGATCTGACCAGGTACTCTGCAGCTGCTTTAGTGGCAGAATAAGGGTTGGAGGGCCTCACTGGACTGCTCTCATCGAACACCTGTAGACGACAAACACCCAATACCCAAAGTCACTTTATGTCTGAGAAACCTAACAGTCAATCAGCTGACTCACTTGCTCACTGACCTGGTCCAGACTGGCTCCGTAGACTTCATCGGTGCTGACGTAGACAAAGAGTTGCGGCTGGCGTCGGGCCTGATGGGCGGCTCCCAGTAACACACTGGTTCCATCGATGTTGACGCGCTGGAAACTGGACGGAGATTCAAACGACGACTCTGAGCGAGAGGAGAAAAAAACAAAGAAGAGGATTGGAACTCTCCCGACTGCCCTGAATGGACCTGACGTTTGAATGGAGCAGGAAAATCAAGAACAAGTGCTGCTCACCGACGTGCGTTTTGGCTGCCAGGTGAAAGATCACGTCGATGTTTTCTGTGTTGAAAATGTGATTTACCAGCCGTGAGTTACACACATCTCCCTGTCGAAGAGAGGGAGATTTTAAAAGCTGCACTACTACTTGCACCACTATTAACCTGCCTGCAGCTTTATGGTCTTTGAATTCCCAATCATCATCATCTTCTCCTCCTTCCTTTGGGGGAAATCTGCCTTTCCGAGCGTAAAAAATTACCTAACTTTGCACACAGGTCTGGTCTTATGCCCGTTTCCCACAAATGATCTAGCCAGATTTTCTGAAATATCAAAAATTTTGCCCACAGTGCATCAAAAATTTTAACTGTAAACAGATACTGCAAATTCTCGCTAAATAAATCTCCAATCTTCATGAAAGATAATTGAAAATTTTCAATTTCAATCTTTGTAAAAAAAATAAATTACACTTTGTTGTATAGATGAACACAAATCCTACGCAGCAGCTATAATTTATAATCATAATAAAACAACAGAAGATTATCCGTATGACTTTTATATAATTTAACAAAGCTGTTTTAGCTGCGATCGCTACATATGAGGCTGTTCTCAGAGGGATCTGTAGTATTTCATGTGAGCAGCTCTCACTCTGATGAAGGTGTAGTTTGCCCTGTCTTCAACACTCTCCAGACTCCTGGGGCTGCAGCAGTAATCCAACTGGAAGAGATCGGACAAGGAGAAATGCTAATGCTACAGTATGGTCAGACACACACACACACACACACACACACACACACACACACACAGAGTGAAGACTTACATTATCCAGATTAATAATTCTCCAGTCAGGATGTCTGTAGACCAGTGAACACACAAGATGGGAGCCACTGGAGAGAGGGAGATGGGAGACCCCAATGACCCCCAGTTATTCTTTAATTTTTTAAAATCATAAATCACATCAAACATGTACACGTTGTGGCTTTAGAGGCCATAGGTCATGTTCTGTGGGTGTGTTTAGGTGTGTCAGTTACATAAAGGCTTTTACAGTGTTCTCACTTGCTCAAACAGAGTTGCACATCTGAAGACATTCAAAAGGTCATCACTCACTTTAAATAATTTAATTTCCGGGTCAAAAGCACATCAATCCATCAGGAAGACTATTAGTCATGTCTGCATGTATGTCGTGATGAAGAGTACACGTTACTATTCTGGAGGCAATATGCTGCACTCTCCACCACAATAAGTCATTTTAATGTTTCAGTAATATGAATCCAGCGGGATAAAATGATCACACGTTCTGTATTTAAGAGCTGGAATCAACGTAGTATTTGAGAGTTAATCAAAAACAGAAATTATCAGTAAGACAAGTGTGACGTGATAGGTTCACGTTTCAGTACGGGTTTGTATTTTCCCGGAGAAATTGAGAAAAGCCTAAAACCAAACTCATAGTTTGGCTAATAATGTTAAGTCACATTTCTTATTAATATGAATTAATAACTTAATAACTCACATGAATCCAGAGCCCCCCGTCACCAGAACAGTCCTGTTGAAGTCCATCCTCTGGTCTTCAACACCGAATACCTCAATTCACATTAAACTCTCCTACTGACATAATAACGACATCCTAATCTATTTATTTAACTCTGTTATCGAGCTTGCTAGCTAACTGTTGCTACAGCACAGGTGGTTAGTACCATAGACTGTATATAACTGTAGTTCCCTATTTTTCTGCAATACAGTAAAGGCATTGTCTAATGTGCGACAGTCGCCAGCCGTTTTGCGGTAGTGTTGACACGTTGAAAATGGGCGGAACATTTTGTCGCGTGTAGACTGCTTTCTACTCTCTCATTGGTTGGTGTTTATGACGGATGAAATGCCCGCTGTTTGATTGCGTGAGTCAAGTGTCAAACACTACCCATTAGGGAAGGCAACGGTATCAAGTTAGCTATAATAAATATGTAACATCCGGAAATAATTTTCAAAATAAAAGTATTTGGTTAACATATTTTATTAAAATGTATCTAATATCCGTATTACACGTATTTTCGAAGGTTTACTCCATTTATATTAGGTAAAGTTGCATATTATTGTTAAAAACCTTACTTATAATAAACAATAAAGTGCACTTTCAGGAAATACACTGCTGTTACGACGAGAAACAACCACTTTCCGGCCTCATCCTGGGTATGCTAGGATGACTTGACGCAGCTGGTTTACTCCTGGCTTCGTGGCTCATTGAATTCGTTTGCTAACGTTTATTTGTCGATAACGTTAAAATGCGTACGATAAAAATGTCGCATGTGTTAGCCACATTAATAGCTGCAGTGCTGTTCAGTTCGGAGGCTCTTGGGAAAACTGTAACGGGACTTTTCAAGAGCGAAGCAGCGAGACAGCAGAATGGCCAGTTCATCGCTACATTCATGTACCAAGGTAACATTAACGATGCTGATGTGTTGGCGCTAACGTGTCATTTAAACGGTGACAAGATTAGCTTGTGTACAGTAATCACGATGAAAATGTGTTCATTCAAGTCACTGCTTTAATTTCGTTTTTTTCCATTTTTTTCTTTTCTTTATTTGCTCCTGGCTCCCTGTTGGGTGTAACTAGCATGTCATCACTTTATCTGAGAATGTCTGCACTGATGGTTAACACCACTTTTAATCCTTACTTTGCCTATCCTGTTTCTGTCTTTGTGTCAATTACTGACAAAAAGCTTTTTTTCCCCAAATTTTTTCATGTGGGGAGACTTTTAGTGAGCGATTCAGTGGCTTGCTCCAGGACACTTAATATGAGCTTGCCTAGGTCAAGAGCCCTCCAGCTGTGTGGATATTGACTGCAGGAGTGGCTGGTTAAATAATTGTGTAAAACGCTGTGAAGACATTTGGGCTTTACATTCGATCATTAAAAGAATACATTAATTACCCTATTTATGTAGGCTATTTCTTATTTCAACATTTAAATTGTACTTATGTTAGGGCTTACTCCAAAACTACCCCCCCCCCCCCTTCTCTTTCCCTGTGTCTGCTCTGTTGACAATACATGAACGTATGGGAATCCCTGACCATGGGTCCCCTAAACTCCAGGGGCCCCTGAAAGCTACAGGCTCTCTGTTCCACAACTGATTATGTGTTTTGAGAGCTGTTGTTTTCATTATCGGTTAATCTGTCGAGTATATTTGTGATGTATCAATAAAATGTCACAGAATGTTGAAGAACGCTCAGCACAATTTCCCAGAGCCGGTGACGACAGTCTAAACACATAAAATATTCAATTTGCAATGGAAAGCAGCAGCAAAGAATCGATTAACCTAACACAATTTGCACCATTAAAGTACAATGTACTTGATAGAGATCTTAACAGTCTTGAGTGGAAGGATGTGTGTCATTTATTTTTCCCGTCGCCCTTCCATCCAACCCCCTTGTCCTGTCTCTGTCTTGGTTTAGGTGACAGTGGTCTGTTGGTGTGCAGGCTGGACAACTCTGCTCTGGCCACAGAGAAGGAGTCCCGGTTGCTGCTGTATCAGCATCTGGACTTGGACATGGACAACCTCAGCTGCTCCGAGAGGCTCGCTGAAGCTCAGTTCACCAGTAAGGACGAGGATGAGCCTGGCCGATTATCACATCTGATATTCAGCATTTTTCCCATTATCATATCAGTGTTGTTTTTGTCTGATTGCTGATAAAATTAATTAATTGACAAATATTTTTTTATAATGGTTATATTTTCTATTGATGATATAAATCTGCAAACTGAGGCCTTTGTGCAATGGTGGACGTAGCCAAACTTGTACTGGTGTTAACGTTGCTAACCAGCCTTTTTACATACATACACAGTTATTCTCCCACTATGTTGACGAACAGAAGCGCTCTGATTGGATAGTCAAATGACATGTTAATCAGAACATCCCTATTGGCTATCCCCTAGAACCTTTTGCCCCTTCCTCGATGCGCCAGTGTTGTTAGCCTACTGGAACTGGAACCAATGATAACGTTTTTTCCAGGCTTCTGATTGGCCAACATGGCTTTATGTTTCGGGTTATATTGCCACCTGTTGGTTTGGCATGCTATTGACAGCACTTAACAGCATTTGTTTTGTGTTTCCATGTGGACGAAGATTCTTTTGAGAACAGTGCTTGTGTGGATGTATGTAAATAACTATGTATGTGTGGAGAAGGACAAAATAGTAACTCAAATTATCAAATATATTTAATGGAGTAAAAAGTACAATATTTGCCTCCAGAATTGGAGCAGAAGCATAAATAAAATAATAAATAGAATCTGAAAAAACCATATCGGTTGATCCCTAACAAAGACCAGCGATCACTAATACTGTCCTGATCTCTGATATGATTGACATCATGCAGCTTTAATTGATTTGTTCTTCTGCTCATCCTCCCTCCACGCCGCCTCCTCATGCCTCTGTGTTCGTCCTCCTCCTGCTTCAGTTTCTCTCCATCAAGAAGAACACAACCAGACGATCCCTCGTCAGTCCTCACCTACAGCCTGGAAGGCCCTGTATGCTGACAGATATACCTGCCAGGTAACAGCAACCCTCATAGATTTACGCTTACACTATCACACCTATACTGCATGTCAACATATACACAATAAACACACATAGAAACATGCATATACACGTGTGCACATTCTGTTTTATCTCTTTTGTTGTTTTTATCATAAATCTGTTTAAGCCACTTGTTTAACTGCGTTAGATGGGGCAGATTAGCTTTAGCTAGATGCGCTACATACATTCCATTTGTAGCATAGCTTCTCCTCCCTATGTAACAATGCTTACCTGTATGGCCCTTGTTCAATAAACTCACAAATAAATTAGTAGTAACAGACTAGAATAAAACTTTAATATCCTCCAAGGTGGAGGATTGTCTTTGGAGAGAACAGGGGGAGGGGTACTTAGAAAAAAACAACACGTTTCTCGTATCGCAGTTGTGTTATTTATGTAATCTGCCCTTTCTAACAATGTTAAAATGTTAAAATTCTGCTTAATCTACGTGTTGGAAGATAAGATGCTGAAACGAGATATTGTGCAGCCCTGTTTGGTACCGAGACGAGTCATTTGTTCCCTCCTTATATCCATCATCTCTCCTTTCTGCTTCCCGTCCATCCCTCCAGGAGAGCGCAGTGATTCCGTCTCACGCCGATCTCAGTTTTACTGTCTTGCTGTTGAACGCCGACTCGGCAGGAAATCCGCTGGAGCACTTCAGCGCTGAGGAGGCAGGTCAGAAAAATCCCACATGAACTCGCACCACTGTCAGATATCAGGACTGTAGCTGATGTTTCCTGCCTCTTCTCTCTCTCTCCCAGGCCTCCAAAGTTTTTACTTCCTCCTGCTGCTGGCCTACTTCATAGCCTGCTGTATCTACGTCCAGCCGCTGTACCAGGCTCTGAGGAAAGGAGGGCCCATGCACACCGTCCTCAAAGTGCTGACCACAGCGCTGGCATTGCAGGGATGCTCCGCTCTTTGCAACTACATCCACTTGGCCAGGTAGATTCTAGAGAGTCTGACAAAGCTGCTGCGAAGTGTTTTAAAACCCCCGAAGAGATACAAGCCTCCAGTATTTCACAAGAAAAAGCAATGATTCGAGAAAGTCAGACTAAATAAACATGAACATTGTTTTTTTCTTCTATTTATTGTCTTCTATCTCTAATTATAGTTTCTGTGTTTTTTGACCTGGGTGGTTATTTTCTTTATCGATTGATCCGCAGATTATTTTCGCAATGAATCGAGTCATCGTTTAGTCTCCAAAATGTCACGACATTGTGAAAAAAATGCTCATCACAATCTCTCAGAGCCCGAGTTGACGTCTTGAAATTATTCTTTTTCATCAAACCAACATTTACTGTCGTAAGTGACAAAGGAAAGCAGCAAATCTTTACACTTGCGACTCTGGAATCAACAAATGTTTGACATTTTTGCTTGAAAACCCGTTGGAATTGAATTTCATTCTGGTGTTTCCTGTCCCCTCCCCTTGTGTTCTGCAGGTATTCCAGAGATGGTGTCGGTATCCCACTGATGGGCAGCCTGGCAGAGTGTACGTGCATCTTTCTTAAACATGTCTTTTCTTTTAATCTGCGTCTGAAGCTGATGAATTCAGAAGAGTAAGAGGAACTTGATTAGACAGGAAATAATTGTCAGGTCCTGTGCCCTCTTTTTCTCTGCTCCCTGTGCAGTCTGGGATATGGTGTCCCAGGTGTCCATGCTGTACATGCTACTGAGCCTGTGTATGGGCTGGACTCTGAGCCGCGGCAGGAAGCCTCAGTCCAGACCTCTGCAGTGGGAACGGTCTCCAGCTTCCACGGCTGTGGCTGTCGGAGGAGTTGTCACTCAGGTACGCAGGATTACACTCAAACGGTATAAAACTAACAGTGTTTGTTATGAATATAGTCAAATGTTCCTGTTGTTTTGATAGAAGTACATCAGCGTCAGACATCTTTCAGGGTCACCTCATAAGCTGTAGAGAGTGAAACTGTGTCATTCCCAGGGAGTGTTGCTGCTGTGGGAGCAGTATTCCGAATCGGAGAGCAAGCATCACAGCTACCACGCCCAGCAGAGTCTGGCAGGGCTCCTCCTCATGGCTCTGAGAGTGATGCTGACCCTTCTGCTGGCCTCTATCCTCTACCAGATCACCTCCACTGAGAGGAGCACCCTGAAGAGAGACTTCTACCTCTGCTTCGCCAAAGTAAGCCACGCAGTTGCACTCCAAACAAATAGATATTTACCCGCAGGTCATCAGGTGGTCACGTGGTCTTCTTTGTGTCCTCTGCAGGGATGCTTCCTGTGGTTCCTCTGCCACCCCGTCCTCTTCCTCATGTCTGCGATCTTCAACGAGCACCAGAGGGAGAAGGTTTGAACGCACATTGGAGCTGTACATTTGTGGAGCTTAAAGGGACAGTTCACCCCAAAATCCAAAAATACATGTTTGTCCTCTGTGGCCGTTTCTAACCTTGTCTTCCGTCTCTGTAGGTAGTGACCATCGGTGTGATCCTCTGCCAGTCCATCTCCATGGTGATCCTCTACCAGCTCTTCCTGTCTCGGTCCCTCTACTGGGAGGTCTCCTCTCTCTCCTCTGTGTCCCTGCCGCTCACCATGTCCAGGACGAGCCACAGGGGGCGCTACTGAGCACACCCACGGCTGCGCTTTCCCCGGTCATCACGAGCGAGGGAGAACACGCTGCGCCCATCCGAGGCTTCACGTCCCTTCACCTGGGAAGATCTCCCGCGCGTGAAGAAGCAGAAGCAGAAGCAGAAGCAGAAGCAGAGAAGAGGGATTGTTCTCCTTTGCTAGTGCTGTTTCTTGGGAGAATGCTAATAGCCACTAGTAAGCATGGGAACTATAGCTGGGGTCACGGGATGACCAGAGGAAGATAATTACAGTAACCACCCTACCTCTAGTTACAAAGGATTTTCTGACTGGGAGCAGGTGGAAAGATATTTACTGCAGGGCCACCTAGAGAAGGGACACCAGGCGTTCTTGTGCTCTCCACGGCCCAAAACCAAACAGACGAGCATGATGATGATAGAGCATCAATATTTTGGGATGCAAGAATGCAAAATGGAGAAAAGTTTGTTGTGTCCGAAGAAAACTTCTCTGCAGGGACGCAAGCTTGGATAATCACTCCCAGATTTGCTTTACTGGAACACACAAAGCACAGGAAAAGGGTTAGACCACTGCATAGTGATGGTGTTCAGATGTAGGAGAATGTATGATCAGATTTGGATCCAAGCGCCAAAGAGATGAGGGAAGTTGAGGGTTTCTTTTTCTTATTGTCAACGAATCCCATGAAAAGACAAAAGCATCAATCGGTGAAGGAATGTGTGGCTCAGTGATGATATGCTCTATGGCATAAGATTAGACACATCAGGCTGATACGCACACAAAACTTGTTAATCGGATCAGTTGAAAGTTTTGGTCTGCTGTGGTGCTTCGGTGCTCCGTGTACATCACAGATCAAGCTGTACTTATTTTTCATTCTTATTTCTTCACTGTCAAGGTGAATCCATGAGCTGACGATAAGGATGCATGCTAAATGTCGGTACGTCATTGGCATCGGCCAATAACGGGCCAGGAAAGTGACAGTAGTTTTCCTGTTTTGCTCAGCGAATGTGTACAAAAATCCGAATTCGTGCATCCCTATCTGGACAGCATGTGATACCCGAACCTCTGAGATCTTAAACTGTATGTAGCTGAAGACACACTGCATGACTCATCCTTTTTTTAAATTATTATTATTATTATAAATGTTGATTTTCCTACGCAGTGCACCGTCGAGCTGGAGCACATTACCTGGACTGTAATGCCTCACTTCTGTGGAAATGGGTGTAAAACGTGACCTCCAGTGTCAAGAGTGTGTTTAAAAAAAAAAAAAACGATCCGGAGAAGTCGCGGTCCGCTATGGCTCCAAATGAACTCCGTGGTTGAAACACATTCCAGTGATATTCCACACTCTTGGCTTTCTTCAGTTATCCAGCTCTGTTCTGGTCCTGCTGTGATGGCTCATTAAAACAGACCCTTCATTAGTGTCATGTGAGGGACCGGTGGGAACCGGCCTGTACTTTCATTTAGGACCCTGACACATTTCATGTTGCGGAAAATGACTTTCCACTTGAACTGATGGCTAATGTGGAGTGTTGACTGTATTCATTCATTGTGTGTTTATTATTCTAAGTGAATATTATATAAAGACACTACATGTTTGACTTCAGTGTTTCATTGAACCACATTCAATAGGGAGGGAGGTTTTCTGTGGTCCTTTTGATATGGGAAGTCCTTGAGAGGATGCCTATTAATAGACAGCCACATGCAAGCTGCTTGGTGCTCTCCTTGTCAGTCACCTGGCCTTAAATGGGAGAGGGTCTTCATCCAGTGGTGGGCGATATTGTATAGCCTAATGAAGGCTCTCACTCAGGAACACAGCCAATTGGTCAATTGACTCAAACCAAGGAATTATGGGATTACAGTAGATAGCTTAACAATCATGCCAACAATAACTTTTTAATCAAGGATAATGGATAAATGATCACAGAGGACATTCAGTGTTGGATTTATCATTATGGATTTATTAAGCTGGATTACTAAACTTGATACTAATGATATCATTTCACAAAAATAAGTCTTTATACAACTTTCCAGAGATATTTAGTAGCTGTAATTGTCATGTATGACACTTGGTGTCATATCAATCAATCAATCAAACTTTGTTTATATAGTACTTTTCATACAGCAAAATGTAGCACAAAGTACTTTACATAACAAAAACAAGAACAAAAACAAGCAAAACCAAAAACACACACATACTCTCTCACACACAACACACGCACACACACTTGAAAGAAAGCAACTGAAATTGAGGAAGCGCTATCTTACTCTCAGCAATTTGCAGTGAGGAAACACCATAGACTGGATAAACCAAATAAATAAAAGGAATTAAA
>JBBPCS010000878.1:730225-763142 GCA_037974645.1 Hollardia meadi
TCCTCCTTATGAAAGGAAGCATTATATTTATGGGAATATGAGAGCTGACTGAGAGCTTTCACAGTAATACAAATGTGCTGGATAAAGTTGTACATGAAGGAGCTTTTAGGAGGAAGTTAATTATGTTAACTTCCAGCTTTAATTGAATACTGCTTTGAATCCGTGATGCTACGTTGGCGTTTCCGCATTGTACTTGGGTCTCATGATGCTTTTTTATTTTTAGAGAGAAAACTCGAGCGATCATTGGCTTTGGCAGTGCAATAAGGAAGAGACGTTTGGCTAGCAGATGGCAACTGAGGATTACTGTTGCCATTTGGCTAACACGACTTTAGCAACGACTGTGTTTCACACTTAAGATGTTGCGTTCTAATTTTTTATCCGGACTACATTGGACGCGTTGAGCCAGCTAAAAAAAATTAAAAAGCAGAAACTCTTCTTTTTAAAAAAAAATAATTAATTAAGAATCTTCATTTAAACAGTTAGAAATTAGCTTGTGTGCTGGCGGGACTGACAGATGGCCTGCAACTGATGACTGTGATGATTACATAAACGTCCGACAGCCACTGGACCATTTTGGCCGAAGCTTTTTAATTGCTAGTTCTCCCAACAGAGCAAATCATCCGCCTCCAATACCGTAAATTGTGGCACTACATGCTACAGATGGGGGGGGGGGGATTTCATGAGAAAAATAAGATCAGTGATTAAGAACTACTTTTGCACAAGTTTTAAATGAACCAACAAAGAGAAAAAAGACAAATAACGCCTTGAATATTTTTAAATAGAATAACCATTATTGTTAGTGTTTTTTTTTCTACTGTACGTCTTCCTATCGATAAAAAGTTGGGACAGAGGGCAGGGAGAGATGCTTCTCTAGGAGGCCGGTTTCTTCAGATCCTTGATCTGTTTGATTAGGTAGGTCTTCTCGTCGTTGAACTGCTCGTCGTCTGTGCGATCCTTCTGGAAGTTGTTCAAGAAGTCGATTAGTTTGGTCTGGTTCTTGAGCAGGATGTCGATGATGGGCTGCGTCTTGTTGGGGTTTGCTACAAACACCTGAGAACGGGGGCAGCAGAAAATAGACATTTTTATAAAACAAAGCTGGAACAGCTTCATGACCTAGAAGAATCCCAAAATGTCCCTTCATAACTTCCCAGAGTTGATCTCTATATAGATTACATTTTCATAGTCATGAGTGCTTTTTCCATCAACTAATAGACGTTGTAAGAAGCCAGTCTGACCTTTTATCTATAGATTTAGAGAATGCACAGAATAACAGAGGCAGAAAAAGACACAAACCACCTGTCTGACATCAATTAATTCCTCAGAACCCAACTGAGACGTCTTACTCAGCGCAGCGTTTTTACCTTGAAAACATGGAAGGCCTCAAACTGGATGTTGGGACTCTTGTCTCTTAGCAGATTCATCATCAGCTTGAGATTCTCAGGCTTGCTGATGTAGCGAGTCATCACCGTGAAGTTGTGTCTGTCCAATAATAGCTCGCCGAGAAGCTGGAGGAGAGATGATCCAAAACAAGGAGACAAAGACATTATATATTAGAGAAGTCTGCATCTTGAGTAGAGTGAGTAAAAATGTAGGACTTAGTGGTGTCAGACCAACGGCAGGACTAAAACTGCTTCTGTTTACTAGTGCTCTCAATCTTCCTCTATAATAACACTTGAATGTCATTCCTACTTATCTTTAAATATTCAAATTCTAATCACATTTTTAATGCTAAAATTTAGCCTGTTATTAATATTTACTATGTACCTATACATTGTATACACAGGCTTATGCATTTACAATGCCACTATCAGCATGTGGTTGTGATATGTTCTGTCCACTAGAGGGCATTCCAACATTACCAAAAAACATTTGGATCACCAACAGGTGATAGCTGTCTTGCTAAGCAATAATTAAGCTTTGGCTCTGGTAAGCCGTGATGGGGAGCAGCCAGGCCTCACTTTCTGATATTGCAGAGGTTAGAGGTCAATGTTACAAAAGCATTTTGTGTTCACATGTGCAGTAGGTACACCAGAAAATCACAACAAATACATTAAAGCCCACTTGTGGGAGCAGATCTGCCAGACACTGAAAGCTGTAAGCCTATTTGTTGTAAGCTTTTTGTTAGCTGTGTATTCAACCCTCTGTTAACTTAGCATCAAGTTAGCAACCTAGCTGATGTTAAATACAACCCACCTTCAGCTTTTTTTTCTTTTTTTTTTAATTTCACCATACAATCTTAATGAAAAAACACTATGAGAGCAGGGCCCAAGGCGGAAAGGGTGAGGTTCACTCACTTTAGCGAACACATTTATAAATTTATTTATTTTTTAAAAATAAACATTTGAATAGTAATTTCAGCATTTGATTAGCATTAATTTTGTTACTATTCAAATTATATTAGCGTCCCAAAAGTTGTTCCACCAGCCCCGCTGTTGACGTGGGAAGCATGTAAATTACCCTCAACAGTAGGAGCTGGTAACGTGGTGACAAACAATCCCTCACTGGCTTCCCACTGGTTGTGGTCCCACCCAGGTTCCTAATTATTAGTCTTTTCTAACATGCACAGTGTACCGAATAACTGCAAATTTAATTGCCATTTGAAGACGTTTTCTTGCAACATTTAGACATTGACAGTGAATATCAATTCACTGTGTTGCGTCATATTCCTTTTAAGAATTTGCAGGCCAAAGTGCAACAGATGATAATTGCAAAATTAGCATACGAGTCAGAGCCAAACCTTTAGAGACTGCCTCTTGGTGACGTAGTTCTCAGAATGCAGCAGCTTCTCGTAGTTTGCAAACACCTGCAATTACAGAAGAAACACACATGAGATGGCATTTCAGACCTGCAGTTGAACATATCTAATTACCCTTAAAACTTGAGCAAATCAAAGCTATTTCTGAACAGGACAGAATTCCTGAATCTAAGATGGCACTAAAACATTTGTCATTAACTCGAAGACAGTAACTCTGCCACAATAATTCTTTGGTTTTAGCACATCATTCATACTAAAATCAGTCAAAACCAAAATCTAACTCGTGCTGCGGTAAATGCACCTTGGCGGGCCACTAGAATCTAATCAAAGTGCTGTATTTTGGCTCAGCCCTGTCACAGGCTCCTGCATTACGTCGACCCTATTGAGCCCGCAGCACCGTCTCTTGACAGGCTTCACAGTGACATCTGTCAACATACAACGTCCAGGTAAAAAGGCAGTTTTGTGTCCAGTTTCTTCAGCCTGAGACCCTCTGGGGCCCTTCCTATGAAAGGGACCCCTCTGCCTGGGGAAACTTGACAGCACAGAGCAGAGCTTTGTATCTAGACAAGTTGTGACACAGAGTGCTTTCCACTGATTCACTCTTCCTGGAACTGAGCTTAGTCGAAACTTTATTTCTTCCTTCCTGACCAAAGTGAGTTCAATAAGACAAACCCTATATTTTTTGGGGGATATGTGACTGGGCCATTGAGAACTGAGGTGACTGATACCTGATCTGGTTATGTATCTGTGTGTCTTTTCTCTCTTGGGATCCAGCAGTCATTTAGAGCTGTGGACAGTGTTTATGTTTATGCTTCCAAATAGCACTCAGTGGCTGATGTTGCGTGGCCTATATATGGGAGCTGTGTGCGGGTGTGTTGCATGGATGTGGTCAGGGATGGAGGGGAGCCCTGATGCACTAACATGGCAAACGTGTGTGGTAGCTACTACAGTCATCCATCACATGTTTTCCTGGTGAATGTTGGGAAATATGTGCGTGCGTGTGTGACTTCGATCACTCACAGCATCGTAGTTCTGTTCGAGGTGTTCAGCCACAAGCACTTTGTGTCTTGTCAGGAGATCCTGTGAATAAACACAGATAAAGTAATTATACATAAGATAATAGAGCTAAACATTACGAAACATTTGTGTAGTTTTCCATTTTTAACAGGAAATGCCAACTTTCTATACAGTGATAAAGCAGAAGTAGCATTGTTTGTTCTCTTGTCCATTTTTTAAAAAGTAAATTATTTCAGGAACAATAATCACTGATCAACAAAAAAAGGGATACATTTCTCAATCTCAAGAAATTTCGTAATAATTTCAGTTTTAGGACAAAATATAAAATGAGACCTGCCATAACCTGCTTTCAGAAGGTCCTAATCAATCTTAAAGGGCCAGTTCAGAAATAAGAGATCATGGTTCTTTACTTACCTCTAGTCTCTAATAAAACCACAACTATCTGTATTGCTAAAGGTTTGAGATGATTTTCGAATTAGTTTGGTTTTAATTAGTTATTTGAAGCGTGATATAACGTGGCAAAATGTCATGATTGACAGCCGAACCCTGCACACTATTGAGCGGGCGCATAGGGGCGTGAACTCCAACCCCCAATCACTACTGCGCAGATTCTGGCTCCAAATGATGTCACCAGCGCAAGATGGCCCCGCTCGTATCCGGGACATTTTGGCTTCATTTTTGTACAGTGGGAGGAAGTGGAGACGCGTCGTCCATCTTTATTATTTCAAACGAAAAATGTTCATAACAAGGTAAATGAGAAAGTTATTTTTTTTAATTATTGTAACTACTTTTTAAGCTTTTATTGGGGTTAGAAATTACAAAAAAATATATTGAATACCGTCACAAAATATGAACAGACTTTGTCCACAAACGTGTTCTTTCAAAATACCCACATCAGTCAAACCCGGAGATGTAGTGAAAAACAGATTTTCTAAAGTGACTGGGATGACTGAACAGTCTTATCGTACAGACTAGGACAGGGAGACCCCGAGGTACCTTGAAGGTGGCGAAGGCGTCGGAGGCAATGTCAAAGGTGGACATCTCCACGTAGTTGAAGAAACTGTGGAAATGATCTGACTGAAGGACTATCTTGGCGAGCGGCTCGTGGCGGATGCACTCCCTCAGCATGATCCCACAATTCAACGCTACCTGGGGCGTCTCGTACCTTCAAACAGAGATTTGTGTCACCTCTTTGGCAGCCATATTTATACCATGGACATCCTCTGTGTGTATTCTATGTCTCACCCTTTCAGCAGTATAAAGAGGACGTCTTGGTGTGAACAGAAATACTCGACAGTGGGGCTCCTCGTCCCGATCTGCCTCCTCAGGATGTTGTTAAAGATCTGACACACATCCTTCTTCCCCTAAACACACACAAAATTAGACAAATAAGCTCTTTAAATTGTATGCAAATTATGTGTTTTTCACCCTTTTTTGTATTATTAACATTTCTTGGTCCTACTTTTATTCAGTACATTGGGTGCTGTGCTGTTCTGCTGCTCCCACTCACTGACCTGAGAACTTTAAAGGATTAGCAGGTTCTTTTTCCAACATGTTTCTATGGAAGCTTAATCATACCCTTATAATATGGCATACTGCAACATATAGCAGTATGCCATATTATTAAGGCCCATAAAGATAACAGATCATTTGGAGTGATATCATGGCCATGAACTTTTACCCTTCTGTCAATACCTCAAAGTCTATGACCTGCAGGTTCTCTACCAGCGAAATCAGCAGGCCGCTGTTGTACAGCTCCTGGGCCAGCTGGGCCACGGTCTCGGTGTGAGGCTCCTTATCGTTGCTGCCGTACAGAATCTCCTTCATGGACACCAAACACTTCGACACCTCCTCAGACGCCTGGAGGACGGGGAGGAAGAGTTTGAAGAAGATGGGGCAGGAGAGGAGGAGGCAAATACGGAGGAACACGTGATTAAATGTGGACCTAAATCAAACATTTACAGGTTAAGAGTCATCCTGGTGAAATAAGAACTGACTTGAGCCTGAACTTGTGTGTGTGTGTGTGCACGTGTCAGAGAGAGTAAACTGTCTTGACAGTGAAGTGTCAGGAGATGACAAGGCCAGGCTGTTCCATGTTCTAATTTCACAGAGGGCTGTCACCCTCAGGCCCCTAGACACACACACACACACACACGCACACACACACGCACACACACACACACACACACTGTCCTCCTCTACCTTGTCTGTCTTCTTATCCTGTTTGACCAGGATGGCCAGGTTTTCCTTCAAGATCCTGACGATGTCGGCCGGAGTCTTGTGGGATTTACCAAACAGCGGCATGATGGACACACACTCGCCTTTGGGACCTGGGAAACACACACACACATAAGACACATAAAGGAGCAGTGCGTGACAAGCTGGATGCATTAGCAGCACCAAACAATACTGAGCTTTTGAGGCTGAGAGTCTGGCAATGACATATCAGCCCCAATTTCAGCAGTAATTGACCAATCATAATGAATTTTTAAACTTCTTCTTGATGCGGTTGGTCTGGCAACTCTGATGAAAGAGACATAAGCACGCGAGTGTGTGTGTGTGTGTGTGTGTGTGTGCTAGGATTCCTCTAGCGCTTTAGAGACTCATTCCAACGTCATCTCTAGTCTACATGAGCGACAGCTGCAGCCCCTTTGACACCAGACAGATAATCAAAGTCAAGTACATTCGACTGTTAAATAACACCAGAAACAGTGGAGTAGTCGGCTGGAATTAACTGTACTTAAATATTTTCTCCTAAATGTTTCAGCAACTTCAGTTTCTGATGGGGAAAAAAATGCAGAGTCATGCTTCAGCCCATATGTCTCACACAGAGCTCAAACAGTTCTTCTTCATGAGTTTTGAGTGAGTCAGGACTGCCACATCTCTGTGAAACTATGACGCATGTTATCCAGACTTGAAACTAGTAGAAAAGGTATGCTAAGCATTCGACACAGGTACGATGTGACAAAATAAATCAGAGAAGCCTCTCACATAAATTAGCTTTAAAACATCCTCTTTTGTCACAACTGTTGACTTTTTTATTTTTAGACTAAAAACGTGGCCGTGTCGATACCCAATATTTCAAGAGAGACCCCCTATCTGCCCGATAATTGGTAAAACCAACACGAAAAACATCTATGCATACTAAAAGCCAGGAAAAAGCAGGTGCTTCAGTAAATGTATTTAGACTCAGGTTTCCTTCATGATTACACATGTATTTAAAAAGCGACAAAATGATGAACGATTCACTCTACTCCTTTTTTTTTTAAAACCGATCCTGGATTTGTATATTAATTTATTTTATCACCTGATAATCAGAAAAAAAAAAAGACCCAATAATCCAATAATCGTCAGTCTATCCCGACTAAGTAGGCCTCAGATTGTATTTTGCCCTGGTACTCTAAGAATGTCATGAACTGTTTGGGTATCAACAGTCATCCATCACTTTCAGGACGGGTGCCAATGTTAGTTAGAAGACAAAAAAAAAATTTAAGTTAAAAATGCGGAGGGGAAATGACAGATAACTAATGTATAGATGTGTATGTGGTGAGGGAGCGTCCATGACTGAGTGTTTGAGCATTTCAAGGATTCAGTAGTGGCCTTCACACTCCAGAGCGGGTCAGCAACAGGCGGAGAACTTGTGACTGCTAATCCTCATCTGGGAATGTAATGGGCATACCTACCCCCCCCCCCCCGTAACTCCAACCCCCACTTTCATTCCTCTCCATCCACCTCTGCCACCATTCCACCTCCTTCCATCCACTCTATGTTGGCTTGCTTCTGTCCCGCTGGACCTCATTTCATCCCATTTCACCTCCCCTCTCTTACAAAGACCTGGTGCTGGCATCCAAATCTGACAACCTTCGTATTTTATATGAAGTTTTTATATGAAATTATGTTACATTTGCATTAAGTTCAATCATATGCCTATCCCCCCCTGGCTCCACCCTCTCCAAATATGGTCACTTCTGGCTAAAAAACAAAACAAAGACGGCGATGGCCGTAATGGCAAACTCGAGGTTTCAAAACAGTAGTCCACAAATCAATGAATGACATCACAGTGGCTGTGTCCACTATTTATTATACAGTCTGTTATTATAAATGAGTGCAATATTAAATCACTGGAGTACTCTTGCACACAATCTGAGCCAAATTCATTCCCCTCTGAGCTTGCCGTGTCCACTCCTATCATCAGTTCCTGAAAAATTCTTAAATCGTGTCCAAAACTGTGATCAGCTGTAATAAATTAAAACTAGAAACCCACTACGAGCACTCACTAAATGTGTTTTCTCAGCCGGGCAGAGTCGCAATAACAGAGAAGTAAGAACTGTGACAGTGAAACAGCTGAAGGTCTGAGCAGTGGAGAGTCAGGACCTGCTGATTTCCCCCGACGATACTGAAACAAAGTGGGAAACTCCAAGCTGCACAATGGATTTATTACATCCATTTTAATCCAAAATCAAATTATAGGACATAAAAGCCAACATGCAGCCCAAATATTATCAACTGGAGATTTCATAAAGCTGTCTGAACTACAGGGCAACATAACAGCCGCTCCAAATAAATACAACAGATCTTCTACTGCGATAGTTGAGGAGAGCAGGAGCATGAAGGTAGGCGTAAATTAAACTGCAAGAAACAAGGAAACAGCTCGAATGGGAATCACAAGGTTTTCACCTGACGGAGACAAAATCTCAGCCGAGTGTGTTCACTTCCCTCGACACTGCAAGTCTTTTAGTTTGAGAACTGATTTGAATGATGTCACGCTCGCCTCTGATGTTTAACGTTCATGTTTTTTGTGCTACGGCCATGTTTTCTGATGCTTTCCTTCTGACACAGAGACAATGGCATCGGTCAGAGGGCAAACTGCTGATTCACATTTAACGAATGAAATCACGTGAGACAAGATGCCTCATGAACTCCAAAATACTTTGTCCAAAAGCTGCTGAGGAGAGGCACAAAATATTTCAGCCGTGCGCCACCAGAAGGTCGACTTGAACTTGAGGAAGTTTAAACAGAAGAGATTTAAATGCCCTTTAGTCCATTAAATATGATGCATTCATTCGGTGAGGCACATGTAACTTTAAGGAATTGCTATATTGCATTTCTCATGCCAGGCCTACACAACTGCAGACCAGTCAATATTTGCCAAAGGATAAGCAGGCAAAGAGGAAGTACTTATCAAAAGAGGAGACCCATATTGCCCAAGATTTCCTGCTCTTTAATCCAATCATATTGTAGAGTACTGTCAGATAATAGGTCTAATACTTCCACTCTCGCCACTGCAGCCGTGACCAAATGTTTCTGATTATCAAAGTCTCATAACGCGCGTTTCGTGGAAAGCTCGGGCTCTAGGTGACTGCGAAGCCTTCATTTTCACTTCTTAAGACTGACTAAATGTTACGTAATGGAATTAATCTGGTGCCCACTGGGCTTGAGCACACACAGCCGGCTGCTTTGTTTAAGTAGAATCGAACAGGGAAAGGCTCCACGTTGCCCCAAATATGAATTTTCCAGCTGTAATTATGGGAAACCAAATGAGCCTTAAATAAAGATATGCAGGGAAAAACACTACAATGACTTATTATGGAGAATAACTACACTTTTAGACATATTTAGGTCCTCATGTGACATGAGGGCTTAATGTAGAAGCAGACATGTAAAAGAAAGTAGCTTTCACTTCCTGTTGCTCTGTGCGTTCTGAATAATTCAAGTCGTCCTGCACAACGTGCATTAAGGCTGCTCGACAATTGATAAATGAATGAATTGCCAGTACAGTTATACAAGTCAGGTCCCATGCCCTCATCAAATAGCACAGCTGCCTTTTGCAGCATTAGATTACAGTAACACACACCGCAAGGAGTAGTTACATGCACAGCGGGCAGCTTTGATGACTAACCAAAGTCGTTACGTGTGGCAAGATAGTGAGCCGTCACACCTACGGTACGTGCCATTCTGACAATAGCAGTGAATACAAGTTGGCCATTTCATGGCTCGTGCAAAAAACAGGTTTGACATCAGCCCGTGGAGCAAGCAACTGATTTGACATTCTACAGACAAAAAAACAACAACAAATAAACTCCCAATCTTTGACCTTCACACACAGCTGCCAAAGCATCTGAAAAACAAAATGACAAGATTGCTCTCTGCACAAGATAGCATGCAATACTCGCATTAGGATTCAAAATATTAATATCAAGTGAAAAGGTTAGAATTTGACAACTCTTGTTTCTGTGCATTCCTTTGAAGCTAGTTATGAAGCTGATCATAGCCTAAACTACAAAGAAGCGTTCTCTTTTGCAGGGAGATTGTCCTCTCCGAGGCAACCCTGGGAGGAACGCTCCCTGAAAGGACAAACATCAGCACATCAGGCCTGTTGCCGAGATTGATAATGATGCAGTAAAACTCTGTCTCCTTTTTTACTTTGAATGGAAAACAAAAAGGATTTCGTGACAGCTGAAAAATGTCCCTGTAGTAACTCAATGACACCCTGATGCCTGCCTGGATTTAATGCACTTCACTAAAGCATACAGAAACCTCCGTATCAATAAAGCTCCAGTTATGGCTCTGTGCTCGTAGGCCTCACCTACTGCATGTCCAACTGTTTTGACAAACAATATGATGGCTGAATGAGGAAGAAGATACTCAGTTGTGTCTGCAAGGCAAGCCTTCCTTCCAAAACTCAAAACTTGTATGCCAAAATACTATTATAATTAACTATAATAATTTTGGAAACTTTTAGTCAAGTTACAGGTATAATGTATCCCCAATCTGTCATACATTATACCAGCTTATTACTACTGAAAGCCTTGGTAATGCAATACATGATGCAGGGGTGAGTACAGTCAGCTCCTTCAACAGCCGGCTCGCACAAACTGACACACCATATTGAACACTATCTGTTACCACACACAGCTGCTTTATCAGGAGAGTTCATATAATTCAGGACCAGTGACACACAGGCCTGTCCTGCCAGGATATGAGAGCCGTATATGATTCTGGTCTGTATGTGTCAAGTCCAATAACGGGAGCCAGAGGAACACCGGATGTTATGCAAATTTGCTTTCAAATTAAAAGCAGAGCAGCTGTAGAACATCTTAAACACCGATTGGCCCACATTTCAAAACAAATAAAAAATGCTATTTTAGCTTGGAAAAAATGCCATAATGGTTCATTAGTTTGTCAACTAAATACACAACAATTAACTGACAAATCACCTCAGCTTTATATACAAGAAAATATTAATTTACTACGGAATTAATTCTGTCCTCTTAGAAAACAACAAACTCTCCAGTGAAATAATGATTAAACCAACAGACAGACATATTCATATTGCAATCTCTAACTCTAAAAGACAATATAATATATTAGCAATCAGGAGTCTAATCCCAGCATATGGCATTGGAAATATTAACTTGAGTCACTGCATTACAAATGGAGTCAGATGGTGGGTGTAAAATATTACTCTGCACAGCACTGTTAAACCATACAGCATATTAACACTGACAACAGGGCTGCAACTAACTGTTTATTTTGAATAATTGTAATTCACTTCATCAACGAATCAATTATAAAATAATTAATGAAGCCTACTACAGTTTCCCAGACATGCAAGGTGACATCTTCAAATTGTTTTATGCATCCTGGTTCATGAAACATATCAATTTTAAATCATAGATTAAAACAATACAGACCAAAGCAGCAAATCTTTTCATTTGAGATGGTGGAACCAGAGCATATTTACTTGGCAACTGGAGATCAATTAGTCGATCAGCTAATAAGTTTCAGCTGTAGATGAATAGATGAATTGTTAAGACAGCTTTTGCTTTGAAATACGTGACCGGAAGCGGCATTGTTGTCATTCTGGCTAACCTGACGTTGGTCGTCTAAAGTAACAGCGAGGAGGAAAAAAACAAAAACAAAAAAACACACTGCGTTTGTGCTGCTGAAGAATTGCGGGTCCCATGAACGACGGTGTTTAGAGAAATACGAGCTTGTGCTGAAGAAGGCAGTAAATTATACATAAGGCCGCATAAACAGTCCCAGACATTGTGATTTAACAAGGCTACACCCCACTCGCCTCCGGGCTAAACTCCCTTATTGTTTGACAGATTTACTAAGCTAATCACAGTTGTCTGTATCATGTCTGAAACAACTGCTGAGAAGGACAAAAGAGAGCTCTTATTTCTTAACGTAACACACGTTTGTACGTTTTAACCCCGAGTTAAGTTACAATGGCTGTCAAGGGCAATAATATTTCACCATTAGGGATAACTACAAGCTATTGCTCTTCGACAGTAAGGGCTAGAAATGATACCTTCAGTGGGAAGATGTTAGGGTATCTTCAAATGTCTTGACCGCTTCTGTCCCGGTTCGCAGCGCAGCCAAACCTCCCAAATAGGCTTCTGTGGTCACGCCAGTGCTCTTTGTCAGCAGGAATGTCAGCTAAAAGTGTGTGCGATACAATTAAAAATGTGTGGAATCTGTTAAGAAGGCAGAGCAGAATTCCATCTGGTCGCTTTCCAGTCGCTTTCCAGTCGCCTATCAAGCTAGCATGACCAAACTTTAGGACTTCCGGCGATAACTTTCAGAATAAAAAAACCCCGCTGACCTCGTCTGCTTACACTACTTGAAGAAACGGGGGGAGATAGGTTGGAATTCAAACTGAAATGGCTGCTACTAATCGAAATACTGCCTGTATTTATAATTCCAACCAATATTTTCTCCAGTCGTACGCTATTGCGCTGTCACATGGACAAATTTGTTTTATAGAGCAGTTCTCGTCACTTCCGGTCAAAGTGACGGCTCCCTTTTGCCAACTTGACAGATCTGTATCTTTCCAGCCGCGGATGGGTCCCGTTCACATCCTCTCACGTAGAATCCTTCTAACCGCCTTGCCTCGTGTGTTACTATATTAAATGCTATTCAAACAGGCAAATGTACAATTTAATTCATCATACTTACATACATATCATACATCATACAGATAACCTTTGAAACATCAGTTACTTTTTGACACAGCTGAGAGGGAAAAAAATAGGGAGAAAAGAGACTAAAGGTCGGGTAGTGTACCTATTGGAACGAACCCCAGGGCAAATTATGACAGTCTAAACGGGAAAAGGCTCATTGGAGGTCAGATATCACGTGGTTGGAATTATACTTCCGGAATAAAATGCATAATTCATAACATTGGGAATTTATCCCATGTGTTTTCATGTTGAACGTAAATTATTAAACTAGTAAAAATTGACAAACTAATAAAAATGGTTAAAGATTTAAATTAAATGGCTTCAATTCCCACAAAAAAGGCAGAGTCCCATAGAGGAAACCATCTCAGACTTTATTAAAGCTGCTTTTCATTTTACTTACAATACAGAATTACATATTTACAAATATACACAGATACTATGTCTCATTATATCTTCATATCAACACCATACTCCGTAGATACAGTAGGAAAATAAAGACAGTGGTTTGCTGCAATGTGCTGCATAAAGAGAAACTAAAAAATAGAACCCTTCTCATCTCTCCAGCCGAAAGTAAAAAATCCTTCAATGAGCTTTATTGTGTGATCATACTGAAACACTGACAAGTTTAGTGCCCCCGCGTCAGCTTTCATAAGAGGGCAGAAAATAAAAACGCTCACACAATACAACAGTGTCTGGTAAAAAAAAAAAAAAAGTCTCGCCTTGTGCAGGGCTGTTTACACAAGAGCTTTAAAAGTGGGGGTGTAAAGAACATGCAACAAAGAGCGATGATACACAGAGCGACAAGAAGACACCTGAAAACCATGACCCTCATCACAATATACATGTTCTCGAGGACAACAATGTGAGGTATAGAGGACACGTCTGTACAGGTGTAACATACATTTCTCAATCAACGCATAATGTCAGCCACAGTTTACACTCTGGTTCAGCTCACAGTTTGAAAGGCCTGTAAACTAGTTTCTTCCTTTTTCTGGTGTCTTTCCTTCCACAGGGAGGACATGTGTTTTGTGACTTGACCAAAAAAAAAAAATGTTTTGTTAAGCGAGCAGACAAATAGAACCCAACAAAAAGACCCCAATCTGAGTAATTAACAGGTGGCCGCGCTTGTTTTTAGCGTAACAGCAGTCACACATTCAACATTAATGATGGAAAAATGATTGTTTTACAGCGCGCTGCGTGAATACAGTAGAAATCTCAGGATATAAAAAACATGTTCACCCTTGCAAAACAAGGTTAAAAAAAAAAAAGGTGTGTATGTGTGTAAAGAAGGGTGTCACAGCAGCTGGTTGTCGGGGGTGTGCCACCAACCTGTAACCACCACCCCTGCTGTGCAACTCACACAGACAGTCAGACTTTTGTCTTTTTTTTGCACTGTCAACCTGCGACCATTACTCAGCTACATCATGGTGTCAAGTAAAAAAATATTGCTCTCAGAGCTGGTGGTGTAAGCATTAATGAGGAGGTCTGGGTCCCGGGTTAGTCGTGCTCGTAGGGAAGTGGAGCTGTCACATGCCTGAGCGGGGCTGGGAGCACAGGCAGGGGGGGCAAAGCCTGCTTTTGTTGCAGTGGTGCAGACCAAAGATAGGTGAGCACAGAGGCCGTGATACACAAAAAACTGGGTTTATAGTGCTGAGATTTGTCGGTTTTTAAAGGAACTGTTCACCCCCCCAAAAAAGGGAAAATTCAGCATTCAAATTGAAATGAATGAAAATTCTAATTCAACATTTCCGGAGCTTCACGGCAAAAAAGCCTTCTCCGAAACAACTGAAGAAGAGGGGACTTTGCTTAAAGACGTTAAAAAACAACCGGGAAAAAAAATCCAAAATGGCTCCATACAGTTTGTCCCATGACGCCATTTACACCGCCGAAATCTTCACTGTTAGGGTGCACACTGATGCTTTTAGCTTAGCGGCTACATTTTATGTTTTTCTTCTTTGTTTCTTCACTTGTTTAGGAGAATGCTTGCGACACTGTTTTGCTGTGAAACTCCAGACATGCTTTGAGGACTAAAACGTCACCTGACTGGTGAGTAAATAATGACTAAATTTTCATTTTTGGGTGAACTCTTCCTTTAAACTGGGGGGGTTATGGGACCCTCAGAGGCCACCAAAGGGGCTCCTTACCAGAAATGAATCCAGCAGGTGTAAATGCATTAGAGTAGCTCTTCCTATCTCACCACTATTATCTCCACACATATCTGCATCTCTGGGGCTTTGTGACACGCGCACAAAGACATGTAGTCCCACACAAGCAGGCATGCAGTCGCACCTGCCTGCCCACTCAACTTCTTGAGCTTCCTGAGAGGTAAATCCAGAGCAGTTCAGAGGCGAGTTAGGCAATCGGTCTTGGGGGAAAAAACTATAAATAAATAAAGAGGTTCAGAAGTTGTTCCAAGCTGCCAGCTCTCTGTGCGAGTGATTTGTACGTGTAGTTGGAGAAGCACGGGACATTTGACCACCAGGTAGTGCTGTTGACATTCACCCAGTGATGCATTTGTAATAAAACCAAGGTGAATGGAAGCTCGTATCGACAATCTAGGAGGAATACAGCATGAACGGCTTCGACATCACCTGCCAGACACTACAGGGGTCTAACACGCGTCGACCTGTATGTGTCACACGTACAAAAAGCATACAAGACCTACAGAATCACGCCCAGAACATTCAGCCTGCTCAGTGATGCTCCAAAAGAGCTTCTTTTTTTCCCCCCCTCTGGTTGCAGCCAGCTGCCAGTTTTCACAGTGTACGATTAATGTCTGACACTAAAGCCCACGTATCATGTGAAATACCAGTCTCGTAGCATCTGTGCCTGCAGGTGTTTTTTTCGCGCAAGAATCTGTCGCCGTGCTGCGATGTTGGCGACCCCACGGTGGGGGCTTCAGCGAGGTCAACGCCGAGGTGGAAGCTGCCGACAGCTCGCATTTAGTGCAGGTATTCTTTAAATGTGTCCACTTTAATGCTACATAATCAGAAGGGTTAAATAAATCACAGAACCATGTCTGCTCAGTAAGACATTTAGCTTTTCTCTGTAGTTTACAGAGACTGTGACTATAACATGTACGTTGGGGAACTACTTTTCCCTGATATTTCAATTATTTGAATTTTCTCTCATAAAATTCTACCCACATGCAGATCACATTGAAGGTAGAAGAATTTTAAATATAATACTGCTGAGTGGTAATAAGCTATTTTTCATTTCCTATTAGACTGATAGGGGACCGTGAATACTGTAAACACCAGAAAGAAAAAAAAACACAGAGATAATGACAGCTTTGGTTTTTGGTTGGATCCGACAAGCTGTGAGGTGGATGTCGATCCCGTCCTCCTGTCAGGCTCGGCTTCACTTCTTTGTAATTCCCCCCTGGATGTAGTTTCAGGTTGAAGGGATGGAGCCGGAACAGTAGCGGCAGGTCAGGGTTTGATGTCAGAGAAGCTGGTGTAGGTCTCGCTGCAGCTGGAGGAAGTGCTGAGGTTCCCGGAGACGCTGCCATCTGCAGGACAAACACACAAACAACAACAGTGTTGGCTTTATGCTTTATTCTAAGCAGCTGTGTTTATTCAGTTGGGGGAAAAAAACAAGAAATCCTTATGCAAACAGCTCTTCCTGAAAAAACTTGCAAAATAACAAATTATAAAATATTTAAACATAATGAGGACATCATTTGTCAGGAAAAACAACACATTTCTTGATGGCGATTATATCACTGTGGACATTTAAATCCAGGTGTTTAAAGATGCTATATGGAGCTTTAGACCACTAGAGGTGCTAATGAGAAGTGTTCTTACAAGTGGGTGTCCATAACCTGTATCTGTACTTTAAATGGGCGGGGCTTAAATACATAAGCTGCCCACAAAGCTCCGATTGGTTGCTTGTTTTTCCAACCAGGGAAACAGCAAACAACGAGCCCAACACCTGACCTATTTCGCTGACACAATCTGATACGAAGGCAATGACTCAAGAAGAAGAAGAGGCTATTAATGAAAAGCGTTGAACAATAGACCAAACATAGTATTTATGGAAAGATACCTGAGCTGCTGAGCGACTGGGATGATTTGGACTCTGAGATGAGGCTGAGGAGGTTTGCTGCCGGCACCCAGCCCTCCTTACTGCTGCGAAGGTTCTTCACAAACCTACAGAGGTTTAAACAAACAGTGTCTTTACCCGTAACAAATTAAAACCAAACTGATCAGAAAGATGAACACTTAAATATACATCAGCATGATAAGAACTACCTAAAATTGTTTAGCCATTGTTTAGGCTAAAAAACTAATGCAGTGACTGTGTGAATTAGGGTGGAAAATACATAATGGTGTATTCACGATGATATTCAGATACCTGCAGAGAATTCACTGATTTCACAGCTCTCAATTCCATGACATTCCATCATTTCCATAACAAAAGATGTACAGTATATTTTGAAACCCTAATAATCAAACTAATATAAAGACTTTCGCAGATCTGCATAAAATGGAGTTTAGATTCTTCTGACTGGAGACATGTTGAGATGCTTACCACTGTCCCTCCTCTCCTTCTCTGATTAGCTGGACCATGTCTCCGCTCTTGACAGACAGCTCCTGAGGTCCTGCCTTCTCGCAGTCCACTACCACTGTATACTTCCCCGGAGCCTAAAGGTCACCAAAGACAGCCAGCAAGGGGTTAAAGGAGTCACAGGGCAAACGCCAAAAGATGGGGCACCATATATTGAATGTAAAACCCTTCCGGTTCAGGCTCACCAGCTTCTTCCCTACTTCGTCCTCTGGGTCAGAGTTCATGGGGTCCTCGCCGCTGGAGTACCCGTCATTCTCTTCTGAGGCGTCCACCGAGAGAGACGCCTTGTTCCAGCCTGGAGGTGGGTGGTTGCGGCGGTGTGTTGTGGAGACAGAGGAGAGGGGAGCACAGACGGAATAGCGGAATAATGAGAAGTGGGGAAAAGTGATTGGGGAAATGTAGAGTTGAATCTGTATCACTCACATTCCATGTGGCATTAAAATTGGACATTCATGGTTGAAATATAAGTGAGATTATGTGTTTTGTGTCAATGTTAAAAAGACAAAAACAGCTCACGAAGAAGTGTCATGTTTATAAATGTGGGATTTTGCCAGGAGCAAACCGAATGCCACTTGGAAAGAGAGTCACAGTTGCACATTAATCTCCCACAAGGAGCTGAATACCACAAGTCGAAACTGTCTGAGAAATCAATACACACACTCACACACAACGGTGAAACCAAACTCCTCCAAAATCCCAGAGAAGACCAAAGGGGACAGCAGATAGACCCCCAGTAAAACCCACAAAGGAAGCAAACCAAAGTAAATCAAGGATTCATGATCAGAACACAGAGATTTGAATCACATGGATTGGTTTCAAGGCTGCTATGACAGCCAGGGCTGAAGCATACATTGTTGAAATGTTGCACTGGGTACGTTTGTGTCCAATTCTCATTCCCCACATCACACAACCACTAACACCCAATAGTAGAAGAAGAGAGAATGATTGATTTTTGAAGTAGATTAGGTTTTTTGCAAAAGAATTTAGCCAAGAAGTCTTAGAATTTATGATTTCCCATTTGAAACTCGTCTCACTCCAAGACAATAAGACTCGATAAAGGGCTAAATGGAAGGAAAGCGGATATTCTGCTACACATTACCTCTCAAAAAAAAAAATCAATCATGACCTCCACAAACCACAGCAAACACCCACAGTGGCTTGATCCTCACAGCGGCTCTGTACCTTGCCGCTTGCTCTGTAACAGACTAGAGGTACTCATCCATCTGACTCTGCTCAGAGTGATGTGGGGAGTCGGCTCTGGACGGAAAGAAACAGCCAGCAAATCAGTGAGACTGCTCAACTAGTCCTGCTTTAGCTGGGTTTAGCTGCTCAGTCAGTAAATGGAGGTCGATGTAGGAGCATTGTGTACAGGAGGAAAACCAAAATCACTGCTATTGGACATATGCAGGACTTATTAAAGTAATCAGACAGTTGGTCAGTTAGTACACAACTCATTCATCTGGCGACATTTGTTAAGCGTTCTCCAGTGAAAGTGGACACAGCGTCTTCACACATTATTTTGGAAAATATGCTTATTTGCTTCTTGCTAGGAGTTTAATGAGATACCACTCACATGTCTTTACTTTACATAGAGTATGTTGCTGGGAGCCAGGAGCCAGTTAGCTTAGCTTAGCATTGAAACTGGAAACGAAAGAAAGAAATCTGAAAGAAATCTGTCCATCCATCTGTATCTATGGACATAGCAAAGCTAGCTGTCCTCATGTCTTCAGTTTTGATGCTAAGCTAGGCTAACTCTCAGCTAGAAAGCAAATCAGCATATTTCTCAAAAGACTTATAATTCAGTGGTGATGGTGATGATGATGATGATGATGATGGCCTGTGAAAAAATGCAAATGGCAGGGAAATAAATAAATATCACAGAGCATCTGCATGTTTCTGATCTAAATGTGAGCAAATTGGATGCAGATTGGCAAATAGGGCAAAGGAAATCTATCGTGATGAAAAATGCATTTGCTTTTAGAACATTTTAATAATATTTAAACCATTTAAATCGCTGGTTTGACTTCCAGGACCTGCAGATAGTCTGTGTGAGCACAACACATTTCTCTCACCACACATGTACAGTACTGCGATGGTGAACGTATGGTGGCTTCTATTACTGGATTAATGTTTGGTATAACATCATATCCTTCTACGTGAGACACAGGTGAAATCTACACAATGAAAACACACAAGACTGGAGTACACTGTAGTGGCTAGGGATGAGAAGATGAATCTACAGTTAGATGGCCCCTATTGTGGGACAACAATATACCTTTGAACCCAATTGGTGTGGGGTCACTCTTGACCAAGTGACGTTTGGACCCGTGCTCGGGGCTCAGGGCCGAGCCTGGCCAACCAGGAGGGAAAAAAAGTGAAGATAAGGAAGAAGAAGAAGAAGAAGAAGAAGAAGAAGAAGAGGAGAAGGGTGAGAAAGAGGACAACTTTGGAGAAGAAAGACTTTAACACTGTCATTAAATCTCTAAACCAACGAGAAGTTGTAACTGATGTGACCTAGGGCGAGTTTATCATAAATACTTATATCAATTTTATACTGAGTATAACTGGAACTGGACGTTAACTGGGACTCTTTCACTAAACTGAAGGTCTGGTCTGTCTACAGAAGTATAAGCAGGAAGTGTTACACTTTTACCACCAGGGGGCAGTGTCTGCAACATAAAAACTGGCATCATCCCTTCAGCTCAAGGTGAAAGCCAGTTATACATTGTTCTTATCATGGTTATACCGCATCAGGCTCTAAATCAGGTTAGAATTGATCTTCAATTAAAAACACAGCACTGATTAATCACTGAAATACTGCAGTTTAATTTGCATGTATGTTCTATATTTAGAACTGCTGATAATTAAACACTATCTGCCTAATTGGATTCAAATAAAAACATTTTGGATTTGACACAAATATGCATTATAATTACTAATACTTTAAATAGTATTACTTTAATTACTGTTTTTAATTCTGCCAATAAGACTAAATAAAGTTCCCCTAAAATGATCAAATACATTTTTTTTTAAAACCAATATTAACTGAACTTTAGCTCTGTCCTTTGTAAGTTCATAACAACTGATCAACCCCAATCTTAATTGTCAAGCTATATTTCATGATGTTTATTTCATTCAAAGGCCGTAAGATGTTTGTGTGCAGCCCTTAAAGCGAGTGTACGTAGCTTTTGTTTAAAAACAAATCAGCTGCCGCGGTCACAAGGCTGGACGATGACAGTGAACACTGAATGCTGACGTTACCTTTCGGACTCTTGAGATTGCTGAAGCCCTGCAAAGTAAAACGCTTTTTAGCCACGGAAGACCTGTCAGTGGTCGGACTGGTCACTGGCTCATCTGGAAACAATGGTTTGAAATGGAAAGCAGGCGGGAAAAGGAAAGGAGTGTTGCGATCGTGACAAATGTGGGCCAAAAAAGAAAAAATAAATAGAAAAGAGAGACAGAAAGGGGAACCATGAAGGTGAAGGTGATGAGGAAGGGCATAGAAACTTTTCAGTTAGAGCTGACATACACTTTCTGTCCATGCGTCAGGATGCAACACTTGTCAAACATTCACCTTTGTGTTTGGGTGAAGTAGAGGAGTTGGCTTCAGAGATCGTGCTCGGCTCGGTCTTCTTCTCCTCCTGTTTCTTCTGGCTTTTCTGACCACTGCTACGAAAGGGACTGGAGGAAGAGAGGGAGGAGCAAACTTTACAAATAAAAAAAACAGGCATCTTATCTGTGGGTGTAGAAGGTTTATAAGGCTAGACACCAACCTGAGGGAGATGGAGGTGTTGTTGCTGGTGGGACTCGGGGAAACGGAGTCTGAGCTCTTCTGCTGACTGGCATCTAAAACAGACAACAGTTAAGTACAGTCACAAGCAGAAGGGTAGAAGAGTAGCACACATGCTTGTGTGACCATCTCGACAATACCTCTGCAGGCTTTGAGCTGTTGGGTCAGAACTTTGCGGATCTCGTTCACCCAGGCCGTTTTAATCTCTGGCGTTGGAGCCTGGATGAGACAGTTATAAAGCATCAACAGTCATCTCTGGCAGCAGGTCAAAGCAGCGTGGCAGAAGATCCTTACCTGCACTATGAAAACTTCGTCTCTGGAGTTACACCAAATCTCAAACTTCTTATAGTCTCCCTTAGCGTTCTCTGTGATGCCCACCGCACTCATCTGAGAGAGGAACGACAGGAGAACACACAGTGAGCCCTGATGTCTGTCTCTGTCCAAACATTAACCGCCTTCAAACCTGACCGACGTGAGCTTACACTGAGGGAGTGCTTGAAGCTGTAAGACGGAGCTTTCTCGTAGCCCTCCCCGTTCTCCTCCCTCCTCTTGCAGAAGAGCAGCGCCTTCTCGTGCAGGAACAGGTGCCTCTGCATGGGCTTGAACCGGGCCAGGTCCTTTACCTTGGCGTGACCTTTCTTATGCTCCGTCCACACGCTGAAGGAGCCCTGCATCAGCAGGCGGCCCAGCTCCGACAGGTTGCCCTGAAAAAAGGAGAAAGAACAAACAGGTATTTATGGTCTGGTACACGTTGGTTAGAAACAAACACAAACAGCATCTGATTTAAGGCCGACTACTTGTTCCTATCACAGCGTATCTCTCACAATCATTGTTTTTTCTCTGACCTCGTATCCTGTGATGGCGATGAGGTGCATGGAGTCGTTAACCGCTTTCAGGATCCCCAGAATGGAGGAGAGAGCTTCCTGTAGGTCATCACAGCCATCACAGCCCTTACTGTACTTCAACAATTCCTGCAATCACAGAACAGAAAGTAAGTGGAGAATACAGCTAAATTAAACACACACACAGATACACCGAACATGAACACAGCTCACCTTAAGCAGTAGCTGGTATTTGGTGATTCTCTGGACAGGTTTAAGGAGGTAGGAGTCCAAACCAAGTTTATGTTCCAGCTTCTTCTGGCACTCCTGGTTCACAAAACAAAAAACTATTTAATGAATTAGTTAATTTGTCTTGTAAGCCACATGAAAAGGAAGGTGCTGCCATGAGGGAAGGAGAGAGGGCGACCTGGAAGAAGGCACAGTCGGAGCACTGTCTCCACAAGCTCTCAGAGCGAGGTTTGTTCTGGCAGTAAGCCTCGTAGATCTGCAGGTCCTTCATCTACAGCGGGAACAACACAGGTGCAAGCAAAATTAAATAATGTCCGTCTCTCATTTGACTTTTTAGGATTGAGATGTTTTTATTGGCTCTTTAAAAATCCAGACCAGAGTGGAGGAAGTGAGTGCTCACCCTCTCTAAAAAGCAGCGGCCCACTAGCTCCGGGCAGTCGGTGTACGCTTCCAGTTCCTTTAGAAACGTCCTGGACACAAAACGACGAATGTTAAGAACATGAATATTAATATTTTAGTGTATTTGTTTATTTTCTTTCTAGCAGAGTTAGATGAAAAGACAGAAAAATCTCATATCCGTAATATTGACCAAAAAAATCGATAGCACGTTTGAATAAAGGCTTCTAAATGACAGTCTGTGGTTCGGTGAGCTGTGTGAAAGAAGCGTACCTCTTATGAAACTGATAGATTTCAGACATGTTGCCAAACAGAACGTCCTTCTTGCTGAGCAGGTTGCTGGGGATGAGGTGAGCCATGGCAGGGTTGTCCATCTCTGCTGCATAGCCCTGGAGTTTAATATTACAAACATTACATCTACGGATTCATTAAACCTTCATCCTCCCAATGATGGGATAGGTCCAACCCCCGTGTGACCATGTATAGAAATACGCTGGTATATGATAAGTTGATTTTTATATCATTTCATTTGTAAATGTACCGTACATACATACAGACATGATGAACACTCACCTCCAGCACACACAGTAGCTCCTCCACATACGCTCTCTCCGTCTCCAGCAGTTCATTCATAACGTGGCTGGAACGCAGAAGAGCCAAACTATTAGCAGAAGCCTGCATGCTATTATACTGTAACACTAAAACACTAAATACACAAAAGATCACAATATCACTGAGGATGACTTTTGGCCCCTTACCGCCGAAGCACTGCCAGGTTTTCTTCTTCTTCTGAGAGAGAAGCGTGTCTGGTGCCACCGTTATGTATGGGAGACTCCGCCTGGAATTCATATATGGTATGATCACACATTTTCACCTTTTTATACCCATAACATTTGGTTGGGTTTTTTTGACAATATGTGACTCAGCCTTATTTGGGTGAATATTAAGATGATCAAACACTAAGAAAAAGTAAAGAAACTAAATAACACCTACGAAGATGAGTGTTTGTGTGTCACGCATTTACCTTTTTGATGGCATTATCTGCAGAGTATCTTCTCTCTTTTCTCTGCTGATCTGGAGGACAGAGAGAAAACCAGGTGAGATGAGCCCAGATACACGCTGCTTTTTCATTAAATTATCATTTGTGTATTCAGGCTTACTGGGAGAGGACAGTGGAGACTTCACTTCAGGTCTTGGTGCAACTGGCTGGACTGGTCTGGTCTGTTTGGCTGCCAGTTTCTTCAGACTGATGCGTCTCTTCTCAAACATCTCCTGGACTGAGCTTTGCTTCTGGAAGACCCTCTCTACCTGGTCCTGATGGAGACCAAACGCAACCAGCAGATATAGCAGCAAATAAACTAAAATGATTGCATTGTCAGAAAGCATTTATTCAACTTCGGACTGACCCTGAGCTGATCAGTGAGCGTCGCCTCATACTGGCAGCAGATGGTGTTGCGGTCGGCAAGGGTGTGTAGTGGCGCCGTTTCCAGGTATCGCTCCAGTTCTTGCAGAGCTGCTTCAGCCCCATCCTGAGACTGACAGCGGTCCACTGGCTGGCTGGCCAACAGGAAGATGCCCTCCTCACACCAGTGCGATGCCTGGGAGGGAAAGTTTTGGGAATAATGGCAGAAGCTCCTTGAATGAATACCTTCGAGGATGGCGTGGATGCTAAAGAAAAGCTCAGCAGGTCATCTTTCTTTCTCTCTGAGACATTCTCCTACCTTCTCCAGAGTGTGGTGGAGCTCCATCGCCCTGAGCAGGAGGCTCTTCTTGCTCCTCAGAGTGGAGCTGATCTCCTCACACACCGCCCTCAGCTCGCTGCACTTCGGCCTAATGGAGTCCTCGGCATAGTGGGAGTTCTCTATCAGCCTGTCACCTTCACCGGCCAGGGACAGAGCACGGTCCAGTACGTCCTATTAAAACAGAGAAGACGTAATATGGCCCCTGAACACTAATAATAGTAAGATTTCATGCAGAGTAAACCGATCTGAACTAAATAAAAGACTAATATCGGTCTATTATATCCTTACATTAGTCCAATCCATACATCCACACACAGGTGCTCTCTCTACCTCCCCCTCTCTGTCTATGTCACACCTATTTCCCAGTGAGCGGGGGATGGAACAGGCCATGACATTGATTATATCATTAGCCATATGGCTTCAAGGATGCATCAAAGGCGAAAGTGTCGAGTGTGTGTTTTCTGTACCACGTGAGCTGCAGGATGAATCAAAGATTATGTGTGTGTGTGTGTCTTACACAGGCTTTGTCCTCATGGCCGCCGAGCTCTCGCAGGACGTGCTCAGCATGGGCGGGGCTCACGCTGACCTCAGAGAAACCCGACGACCGCTCCGATGTCACGTCGAGCTGGGCACGCACCTACGAGGGGAAACACGTTGTTGCGTCGTCAGCGCACATGTTACCTAACCAATTTGTCCCGATACCAAAAACTTCCCCGCCGTTCAACTCCACTCACTTCACGGAAGTGCTGTTCGAAATGGCGGAGCTGTAAGCACTGTTCCAGCTTGGTGCGGTGACGCTCCCAGAAATCATCAAACGCCGTCTCCGTTTCGTCCAGCTGACCCAGGAGTCTGAGAGGGAGAGAGGAGGATTTATTCACACGTCCAGGGACAACTTCCCCTTCATTTATGCACCCATTCATCCCTTCCTCTACCTCTGTACAGTAGCCAAGTTTTCCACTTCATCGTAAGTCATGCTGTATTCAGGGTCTGTCTGTAGAGGCTCTTTAATAAAGCCCAACAGGCGTCCACCTTGAGACAACGCCACCTGCAGGTCCTCCTGGAAATTGAACAAATAACTTCAAAACTACAACTCTGTCTTGGGTTAAGATGTATGGAAAAGACAGAAAAGCATATCACACCTTCATTTTATCCTTCTTCAGAGTGTGAGTGTGCAGCAGGCTGGTGGTGGCCTCGGCGTCGTTGGGTAATTCTGTCTCTGCGAGCTCGGTGCCGAACGCCTGCAGGGTCTGAGCCGTGGTCTTCACCATGAGGGCGAATGCCTCGATTGCCTGCGGAGGAGGAGACGTTCAGGTACAGTACGTATGAATACACAGAGGTCTGTACAAGAATAGTCAAGCTGTTAAAAATGGTGCAGAAATAGTAGCATACAAACACTACAGTAAAATCTTTTTCTAATATCAAAAACTATCAAATTAATACTTCAAAATGTGAGAATATGTACTTGCACTGTGTTTATTGTGTGTGTGTGTGTGTGTGTGTGTACATACAGTGCGGTGTGAGATCCAGCTGTCATGGCAGTACTCTTGCGTGCCTCCCAGCTCTGTAGTCAGTTCTCCAGGGTCAATGTAGGCATGGAGCTCAGTCACCGAACTCAGCATCACCACCTGAGAAAGCGCCCACAATCGACTGATTATAGTAAGTGCTATTCCTTAAAGGTAGTAATCCTAAACAACTTACAGAACGTGCAATGTACAAGTCATACTGGCACCTTCATTTTGAACTCATCCTTGTTGAACTTGAACAGGAAGTCTGACAGAGTCCGCTGGAGGAAAGTAGAGGGACGCAACACCAGAACCAAGTGTAAGTTCCCTGGAAAAGAACCCTGAGAGAGAAAACAAGTAAGTAGTGGTAATCTGTTTGTAGTATGTGTATCTTTTAGAGCACATCAGATGTGGAAATAGTCCGCCAGTGGACGAATCAGTGATTCGCATTTTATATTTTGAAATTAAGGCCTCAGCTTCTTGTTTTTTTTATCGTGTGGTTGAAAGAAAATGGTCACAGATGCCATGTTTGATTAACACAATAAAATTAACAGTCAACGCTGTCCTATTATACCCGCCTTCTTCACTTCTATGCATTCATTTTTCTGTATAAAAATTGTTTTTTTAAGTGTCTGGAAAGTATTAAACATTAGAGAGTCATCACTGCGTCCCAAGTTCAAATTATATTCTGGTTTTAATACAGCAACTGTAAATGTACCTCGTGTGCACTAATTTGTAATCAATATTTATTGTGGCGCTTTGTGTCATTGCATCTCCCAAAGAAAAGCTATAAGTTACAGTCCAGATTTTAATTTAATTTTATGTTAATGATTATTTATTAGCACCGACTTAAAATGGTGTAAACTTCATTTAAAATTTTCATTCAAATAACACATACATATGTGGAAAATTCTAATGCTATTGTGGAATTATATTTTTATTTTCAAGTTTAATTATCATTTTAATAAAGTCTCCTATGTGCTTCTATAACTTTCAGTATATGAAGTAAAAGCCTGCGGGCTCAGCTGGACTGAGCCCACTTATGTAACAGCTGTCCCTCTGCTGCAATCCTGAACCAACCATGAAGAGAGTCTTATATCCACCAAATCTCCTACATCTCTCCACGCTTGTTCCCTCGTTGCACCTTCCATCCAGAAATCTGTGACTACAAGGTAAATTAGTCCTGTGACTCTGGGAGTAAGCACAGTTTTTTTTTGTCTTTGCACCTCCACAGTAACAGGTTAAAAGCGTAGAATTGCCTTTACACAGACAACAGCCCAAGAGGGCACTCAGCTGAAAGGCTATATTGGTTATGGCTTCCTCTAAAACCCTGGGTGAATCACTCCACCCTATTAGGCATCATAAATCAATATAGGGTGACATGCACACACACACACACACACACACACACACACACAGGGCCAGAGGCATGCTCAGAGATGTGTGACAAGCTTATGAAATCTCTAGCGTTTCCATAAATAAAGTCTGAAACAAAAAAAGGTGGAGATTCAAGAAAATGTTCAAGACATTTGAAGGATTTTAATCTGTTTTGCTCAGATTATGTCATAATATTTACACCGCTAGTCTTGTGGACTACACTCGAATATCACAGGCATCCCTGGTCTTTCCTGTAGATGAAATGCTGGGTTTATTACATCTTTTAACCATTTTGAGGGATATTTTCATACATTAAAACAAAGATTATATTGCATATGTCTTGTTGTGTGCTCAACCTCTACAAAATGGTGCCACCCACTGACTGCATCCGTCATCGTTGTCACAAAGCCGATATGCGTCAGAGTCACAGAGCGTCCCATAAAGACAGACAACACGAGCACTTTGATTAAATCAGTAAAAAAAAATGCTGTATGTGGCTTTAATTTAGTCTACAAGGAGACACTCACACGGATACATCATAGTCATGAAATGCCTGTACGGCGTTGCCACGGAAACCATTCTCCTTGGAAAAACGCATGGAGATGGAAAGAGAGAGAGAGAGAGAGAGAGAGAGAGAGAGAATGGATGATGGAATGCAAGCGAGTGATGATACAGGGAGAGACACAGTGTGTGTGTGTGTGTGTGTGCCGATGTCTCTCTGTTTGGAGGAGTCTTCTGAAAGTGTTGATGGTGCTGCAGCTCCACTCTGCTCTTCCAGTCATAAATTTTTGGCACGCACACACACACGCGCCGTAGACACACACACACACACACACACACACACACACACACTCTGTCTGCTGTGATGTTGATGAAATTCAACGCTTGTTCTACATGGTTCCTTTCAAATTTCCACCCAACCATATAAAGACATTTAAATAACACTACAGGAACACAACTGTAGGAAAGAATGACTAATTGTAGTTCAGCCAACAAGTATGACATATTTTAATATATATATATATATATATATATATATATATATATATATTTTCCTATAGATTATTTCGTCCACCACTTAACACACAATACACAACACAGTTAGCAATATATCTCTAATTGGAATCCATTAAATTCAATAAACCCCGAGAGGTCTTGGTTTAATTTGTACCCCTGCATTAACATGATAATACGCAATCTGCTCGGTGCATCCCCCTGACAGATGAACAGAGACATGCTAATGTGCGTACACACCCCTGGACACGCACTCACACATTAAAGTAATGTGTGCACACACACATCTCTCACAGATAAAAAGCACAGATAAATAAATGATAAGGATTAGAATATCATTTTCTGTTGACCAGGGTGATTTATATTCATCCGCAGAGGAAAACCACTCCAGTCATGTCCTCTAATGACATCCACACTGTCCTCTTGGGAGTTGGGTAGCCACCGTATTAAACCACCTCCCTCCACATGCTCAAACCCCCTCTGTCTGTACCACCGCTTTCGGCCTTTGGAGTCCCAATTAGGACAAAGAGATTCAAAAATCTTGACAGAGGCTGCTGTACTGTACCTGCTTTTTTAGCTGGGTAGTGACAAATTCAAGCTTTTTGTTTGCGCCGGCTGATAGAGCCCTCTCTGTGTGTGTTCACCCTGCAGCAATGTTCCTGTATGCTTGGATGACTAAAAGCACAAACATAGGCTGCAACAGAAACGAAGCTGTCCCACCATCATTGGACTGCCCTGCATGTGGATTCGCTCTGTTTAGATTCTGGTGGATCTACAGTAAGATTGTGGAGTGAATATGGATGATTTGAAGGAATAGTTCACCCAAAAATGCAGCAACTGGTGACAATCTGTTAGTACCTTACTGAATCCCTATTAATTTAGCTACACATTGGTGGTAGTTGCACGTTTTTAGCGCTATTTGTTACCGTACAGCAGCCAGGAAAAGACTACCCCCCTATGAAAACATCTTTAAATCCACTAGATCCAGATTTTTATTTGGATCCGCACTAAATTGTACGCACTCTGGCACTCTAAATATGCCTGACTTTTTTCTTTAAAAAAAAAAAAAAATCAAGATCCATGCATTATACCCTGGAAAATGAATGAAAATGTCGCAAAATGCCCTATCTTGTCCTATCAACGCCAGAATTTAATGGGTTCTTCCTTGGCCCATGCCCCATCCTTCCACCAAGTTTCATGGAAACCAACCAACAAATGTACATGAGTGACACATAACCTCCTTGGCAGAGGTAAATATTGTAAACTAACAATCTAAGCGCCTCGATGCTCGTCTGGGAATTTCTGTACTTTTTGTGAGCAGCAATTGTTGCATATTTGACGGTGACAACTAGAAATCAAATGTCATGCTCGCTTTTATTTACCGCTGTAGTACACCACTGGTCAGCTTCATCTGTGGATTGTCAACATGGCACTATGAGAGCATCTGTGCATTTGCTGTACACTAATCTCTGGCTTTACATGACAATACTGCCAACTCCTCACGTTTTGTTTTTCTAGGCAGGGGAACCAGCAAATGGCAGCGGGCGACCTTGAACGGCCTTGATGAGCAGAGCGTCTCAGGGAAAGACGGACGACGCTCATTCTCCGGTGAGACAGCGTGTCATTGGCTGGTGGACAAAAAGCAGGCGTGGCCGGAGAAGGACACGCACCAGAGGGGAGTGAGGAGGCGAGCATGTGAGACCCTCCTCCTCCTCTCACCACCTGCTCTGCATGCCTTCAGGGTTAAGTTCTAATGCTGCCTGCTTCCATCATGGGCTTCTCGGGACACACATTCTGACGTTATGTATTCAACTCTGCACGAAACCTGTAAAGGATTTAAATTTAAGAAGCCTGAATCTGCTGACCTACATAGAGGCATAGTGTCTTTGGATCTCATATATACAAGAAGTTACTGTGATTTGTTTGCATTTTCTCGTTAAATACATTATTCCACCTTTTCTCCCTTTTTTAATTATCCGTGTGCAACAATTCTGTTTGTGTTGATACACTTGAATTGCTTGGGCTTCCTCTAAACACGCCAGGTGCAGCATGGCCTCAATAAATTACAACCGCAATAATTTTTAGATATTCTTAGACCGAGCAAGATTATCAGCCTCTAACCAGCTAGCAGGTCAGCTGTAAATCTGTTGAAGTGCTTTACAGCCTGAAATAAGAAACATGGTTCTCCTCTACAGAAAAAACAAACAGTAAAGAAAGACAATGACTGAAATATACAGATATTTCAATGTATATAGCTGCAAATAATAGAGTTCCCAGTTGTTTTCAATGCTACTTTTAAAAAGGGGCTGCGTGGGAAGGGAAGCAGAAGACGACTCCGAGGAGCAGCGACGCAAATGCAAAAGCAGAACAAAGAAGTGAAAGTAATGGATGAAAATAGAGAGAGAGAGAGAGAGACAGAGGGAGAGAGAGAGATAGAGAGAGAGAGAGAGAGATAGAGAGAGAGAGAGAGAGAGAGAGAGAGAGAGAGAGAGAGAGAGAGAGAGAGAATGATTTTACAAGGTGACAAAAATTCATATTCACTGTTAAGCTATATAGAAAATATATACATTTTGATAAAAGAATAAAAGTGTTTTTGTACATTTTAACCATGCTAGCATCACGGCTCTGGGGATGGCTATGTCAGTCTGTCCACCACTTTGGTCTTTGGACTGAAATATATAAAAAACGATTGAATCGGTTACATGAATTTATGTGCAGACAGACATTCACCACACAAAAGGTAGAAGCTCATAAGCAATGAACCAAATTAGAAATCACTGCTGAGGATCCACCATTGAGCACTTTAGCATTTAGCATTTAGCCAAACCAGCGTCACCTGTTAATCAGGTAACATCAGGATGTGTTTGATTTGTGTCAGTTAGGGTGCTTGACGGGTAGCGCAGTAAATCAGTGATTGATTGAGGTAGATGCGGCTTCTTTTTTTTAAAGTAACGCTACCCCTAACCTATAATGATGTCATCCTTAATTTTAGTGCATTATGGTTTTTACTCAGTAACGTATTCACCTTGAAATCTAGCAAAGTACAATACTTCTAATAAAAAGTACAATTACCGATTTAAAGAAAATACTCAAAAAAGTACAAGTAGCCTACACAAAAAGCAACTTAATTACAGTAACGTGAGTACATGTAACTTCCACCCCTGCTAATGACCAACCATTATATATACATTATAATATTTAGGTTATGATTGAACACTAATGACATTCCAATCAGCCTCAGCTGTTTTGTGTTTAGTGCCAATTAACAAAGCATGGTAACATAAAATGGTGAACATGGTAAACATTGAGCTTAAAATCAGCATGTTAGCATTGGAGTTTGTATTATGGTTAAAAAAAATCATTGCTAATCATCAAACAAAAACAGCTTGTGCGCAGTAGCATCATTCCATATCAAAACAAATGCGGAACAGTCACATATTCTCTTCAAATCAAATAAGCCAGAGCAGAATTCATCCCTCGTACGTTGTGCAATACTAAAACTGAACATGTCTTTTTGTTCAGGTGAGCTAAGACAAGGCTGATTTGCAGCACAGGTGACTACAGAAATTGAATGGATTCTTCCTCCAGCATGAAATTTACGTAGATGCCCTGTTCTGAATACATAAATTTTCCAGGGTGAGAACAAATATTCTATGTTGTAATTTGTGTAAATGCTTGTGCAAGAATGTATGTATGCGTTCGGGTGAAATTCTATAAAGTCATCTCTTGGTGTGTTTATTCCTTCCTGTGTGTGTGTGTACTACAGTGCTGCTATGTTTCGGCCTGTCTCTCTGTGTGTCACTTCTGTGTGGAGGTGTCTTATTACGATATAGTGGCTTGTTCTTCCCTCTTCCATCCAGCGCCTCAGTAGTGGATCTAATTACTGACTAATGGCCCTCACCCACCCCAGTTTCTCCACTGGGGACAACCTGACCTGGCTCGGCAGCGCTGTCTGTGAGTCACACCAGCCACCCCGATAAATCTGAAGGCGTCTAGATGGCTCATTGTAAGGTGTGGTTCAAATACAATGTATTTTTTAGTTTGCTCACATTGGCTATATGTTTTTATCAAGTGTGGGTTGTGTATGTGTTTGTTTGCCTTCACATGGTGTTACCATTGCAAGTAAATATGTGTTTATCATGCCTGCATATGCCTGCTGTTTGCCCTAGATCAGTCACCAAAATAGACAAAGACTCAATGTTGTTTTCTTATGAATACTTTACACTCCTTCTTGTATCACACGTCCCACCCACTGTTTCAGGATTTTTAGCCCTCATATGGCAGCGCTGGGGGAGACACTGACGCAGGTATTTTAGACAGCCGAGGTCTCAGGAGTTTATATCTATCAGTCATCAAGAGCTGTCTATCAGATATGCTATTCCTCCTGTCTTTGTTACTGCTGCTTTTATTGTTAGAGTGTCTGCAGCTGATTCACATTGACAAAGCGGAGTAGCAATGATACTGATGAGTATAGAATCCCCAACAAAATATTATTATTAAAAACAATGAAGAAAGACATATGGTCTTTGTCCAAATATGGATATAATAATTAAGACTGAGCAAATATAAGCAGTATGCTACACCAATCAGCCACAACATTAAAACCACTGACAGATAAATGTAAAGTAAACATGACATTAGTGAATGACATTGATCATGGCTACAGTACAATGTTCTAGTGGAAAACCCTGGGTCCTGGCATTCATGTGGATGTTC
>JBBPCS010000878.1:773029-812547 GCA_037974645.1 Hollardia meadi
AGATATAGATAGATCTAGATAGATATAGATAGATAGAGATATAGATAGATCTAGATAGATATAGATAGATAGAGATAGATAGATATAGATAAAGATAGATAGATAGATATAGATATATCTAGAGATAGATAGAGATAGATATATCTAGAGATAGATAGAGATAGATATATCTAGAGATAGATAGATAGAGATAGATATATCTAGAGATAGATATCTCTATATCCAACACACCTGATTCAAATGAGCGGGTTGTTATCAGGCTTCTGCAGTTTGATGACGAGCTGATCATTTGAATCAGGTGTGTTGGAAGAGGGAAACATCTAAAATATGCAGGGCATGTGTCCCCAGGACCAGAATTGGGAAACACTGGTCTACACAAATGTGCCACAGGTATTTTACTGACATACTTCAAGCTTTGAACAGTTGTTCGATGCTAATTGACTTGTTAGCCTCACGAATTTAATGTTTTTCCATCTCATGGCCAAACACCACAAAATACAGGCTGACTGAATGAAATGTAGAATTTACAGAATGTACTGCTGGTATCAGTTGTCATATGCTTTTCATTTTCTGTCACTAAAATACTTTTTGTATTGTCTACATTCCTGCTGGGGGTTATCTTAATCTTAAGTCAAAAAATAGCCTAGAAATATTGGTAAACTGATAATCAGAGGAGCGGGGGAGGTGTGGGCTCACTACATAGGGTTTAGGATAGGACAAAATTAAAGAGAGTGATAGTGATACATCATGAACATATAGAAGCACGCAAACCAGGTGCTGACCTTTGAGTGTCCAATAGGACTGTGACAGTCTTTGTGTGGTAAAATGGCAACGTTTGGTGGTTTAGGGGAATAAAATTCCCCACTACATGTCAGTGTCCTATATCCTGTTCTTTCATAGGCCTTTCTCAGCTTGCAAGAGAACTGTGGGAGAACCTATCCTAGGAAACATGAGCCTCTGCATCCACCCTAGTATCCCTCCAATCATAAGGAATGTGAAACTGCTTGTACTATCTTAGTAATTAATGCTTGGTTTTGTTTTCATCTTGTTTTTCAGGATTCTGTGGACTCAGCACCAGCAGGTGTTTTTGGAGTTGGATTTTAGCCCACTGACATTCTCCCACAGCCATGGAATCGGTATGTTAACAAATAACATCTTTGAAAATATAACCATCAGGCTCTGCACTTTTTAAGGCTGTTTTCATTGAAGCACTATTTGTAAAGCAATTGTGTCCTATAAAGATGTTCTTGGCTATTTTTTTCTTTATACATTTATGCTGGCGTCATAATACATGGTATGCTGTACAATATGGTTGTGTGTGCGTGCGTACATGCGTGCGCACATAAACACAAGATTTAAGCATCATGTTTGCAAGGAATATTGTCTCATCTTGGGTCCTAATGCTTTGTGAAATAGAGCTTATGTTGTTGTCAAGCATGTGACACATGGACCACCTGTATTTTGTCTTGCATATTTGGAATTTTCTTTAGTTTAGTAAATGACATTACTGCAGTAATGGAACATTGAGCAGCCCAAGTACCTCTTGTTTAACCAAACAGCCAATATTTTTTTTTCTTTGTCTAACCAGTTTTAAGAAAGACTGTCTGCACTTGAGTGTACTTGTACACATATGTGCTTACATACTACAAGCATCAGGCTCTAACCTTTGTCAGTCATGCAGGAGACTGTGTATGCAGGAGTTGCTTGTACCAACAGGCAAGCTGAAAGCGCAGCAGCCTTGAACTCTATCCACTGGAATGCACGTATTAACAAAGGGGCTTAGTACATGCCTAACTTCTGCTTTCCTGTCCCTTTTTCAGAGGGTGTGTGTGTGTCTGTGTGTCTGTATGTCTGTCTGTGTGCATATGTGCGCGTGTGCATGAAAAGTAGGTCACAGTTTCTGTAGTACAGAACCAGCATGTGTCCAACAAAAGCCCTCCATTACGCTCTCTGTCTCACACACACTGCACATGCACAAATACATGTATGTGTCAGTGAATGTGACTGTAGCTGATCAAAATTCTAGATTATGAGCACAAGACCACTTTTATATTAAATTTTAAGGTCACAAAAATTGGTGTTTCCTAGTGTTGTCACTATACCAAAATTATGACTTCAATACAATACCCCCCTAAATATCTCGATACTACTCCTGAAACGATTGTGACAGAACCTAAAACATTGGGAATTACTTAACAGCATATTAACTTTGAATTTACTGTGCATAAAATAAACATAAATGACATTAACTGCAAGTCTGGCACTTCATGATGATAGTTTTTTTTTTTTTTTAAATTACCACTGTACCATATTGTTGCAGTTCTGCACTCTACTGAACACATTTTCTAGTAATATAAATAATTATTTTAAAAAATCTACATGCCATGATTAACCATTACCAGTACTGATAAATTGACCATTTATAAGTGGTGTTTTTGGATTTTTTAGCAGTTTGAAAGTTAATGGCTAAGTTAACTTTACCAGTGTGGACGTTGCGTTTGCATACACAGATGTTTGCCAGCTAAAAAGCTAAAGCCAGATTACAGTTATCATTACCCTTAATTCACTTGTCAAACTTCAATGGTATAAATAGAGAAAAAGTTCTGTTGGATCTGTTAGCTCCCCTGGTCTGTGTTGGTTTAAAAATGTTTTAAAGGCAGGCCTTTTGCTGTCATGGGCTTTCCCTGATTGTCACATGTAAGCAAAATAATGCCATATTTCACTCTGTGTGTCTGCTTTGTCAACAAGCCATGAATGTCGGCAAGACCACTTGTACTTGCAGCCGTACTACTGATTTTGTCGCCATTAAAACTGCATGAGAGAAAAGAGACGGTGCCCTCACTGTGCCGCTATGCCTGCAGGGAGTGGACTGGTGAAGCAGAGTGCTGCAACTCATAATTTGGGCCTCATTCACTCAAAACATTCATTCTTAAAGTACCAATATTATTAAAATGGGTTTTTGTACCGTTTTTAACAACAGGGTGTTGCGATACATTTCTAGTATCGGTATAGCGTGCAACACTACTGTTAACTGCTCCACAAATCAGATATTTGTATACAGGATTCAGTATACATCTATCCCTCTCATAGATGTGATCTCTGGTTACGAGAAAGCCAGAGTCTAGCAGACTCTGACCTTCTCGAGTCACGACAGTCACGTAAACAGTAAGTATTCGAGTCACAGTTTATGGGACTGACATGACTTTAAGGTAGCTGATATAGCCAGCTATCATCTACTTAAAATAACATGTAGTTGAAATAAGGGACTAACAACAAGTAATCATTTTCCATTTATTGCAGATGTACACGTTTATTGGTCAATCTGTTTTAAAAAAAAATAGATATTAGATAATATATCATTCAAACAAACAGCAATAAATAGGATTTTTTTTCGTTTTCATCCAGCCTTAGCTGAAACATTGTTTTAGCCTCTTTTTTTCTGCACAAATTAATCATTTTCACTCTGTCTCTGACTCTTGTACTCTCCTCCCACCCGTTTCTCTTGTGTTTGTGTGCCTGTGCACCAGCAAGAGCTGCTACCGTTTACCTCTCTGCGCTACCTATATCTGCTTACTGTCAGTGGAAACAGATCACAAAGCTTATTATGGTGCCAGGAGTTGAGTACATGCTGTGTGCCTATGGGAGCTGGACACATGCATACATTTGCTTGCACACACACACACACACACACAAACACAAACACTCTGCCACTTCCCTCCTCCCTCATCTCATGTGATGCCAGTCACATGGTTTCCTGGCAAGTGGCTAAGTAAATCAGAATCAGACTTTTATTTTTAACTGCTTTAAATCCTCCACCTGGTCTCCGTGGTTTGCAGAACATGGGTGCCTGTTGATCACTTGTCCTTTTCTTCACTCTGTGCGTCTCTTTCACTGTGACTGTGCCATTTCCTTTCAGCCTCTGCCATTTCTGTCTACGTGCTTCTTATCTGGGTTCTACGTTGGCTTGACAATACTCTGCTTTGGAACCAAAGCATGAATATAGAGCCACTATGATAAACCAATGTGGTAGACATTAGTGGTAACTAGAAGCCCTTTCACACATACATTCTTCTATAATCTTTTGCAGAGATGCTTGAATAAGATCTCAGTGGAGAAGCTACAAGTTACATAATAAGCATTAAGTTTTTATAACATGACTGAATAAGGAGGGCCTACTGCACTAGACCAGAGCTTTTGCTCTAGCTGCTTTGTTAAATCCCCAGTATAAAATCAACACTACACATGTAAAAACTATGTTTAGCACATAGAATTATTCTAAATACCTGGTATAAGGGACTATGTCTGCCAAAGCGTTTTTTTTTCTTAGCCAGCATATGTGCTGCAAACACCAGCAGCTTGAAGGGGCGGTGAGCGACTAATCTGTGCTCACTGACTGCTGCACGTTTGTTTGTTTTTTTCCCCCTCATTGCAGGGAGTTGAAAATGTTCAACTGTTGGGTAAAACACTCTCACGACAACAATGCAGGAGAAATTAGTACTGCAGGTCTCTGAGTATCCATGTCGAGATTACATTTGTTGATAAAATAAATTACTTCTGTGGATGTTTCATATCATAAGTTCATCATAGGCTTCTCCAAAGGGCTCTTAAAGAACGCGCTGGTGGACACAGTATAGTTCAGGGGTATATTAATAATGTGTGTGGAGCAACAGATCGGTCATAGTTCACACAAGTGTCCCTACCTCTTACAAAAAATCTGGTATGAGAAGCCAAAATGTGTCAAATGTGTGTTATTAAAGCATGTCATACACAAGCTCTTTGAGTGAAAGTACTGTCTCCTATATATGTTGTAGTCAGCCATCAGCAGTGCTGATATCCTCCTGTTATCTTTCAGCAGAGGAGCTGAGAGGGGAGGTGTCTGTTTGATTTGGTGCAGATAAAAGGCTAAAATTCTTGTAATCACACCTTCTCCACTGATTCTCTCACAGCTCCCCTTCTGTCTCCTCCTCTTTCTCCAAAGCAGGGCTTGTTCCTCAGTGGGGATTAGTGTGTGCAGCAGCTCTGAACAGGGAAGTGGGCCCTGCCAGTCACATTACATAACTCGCCCCCGCTAGTGCAGCTCAGCCTGGCCCGGCTGGAGAGACAACTATAGACGCTTTGTTTTCCCAGCCTTCCCCTTCTTCCTCCCCTCTGCTGCTACTCCTCCTCCCCCTCAGGCAGGCTGCATACTGATGCCGTATAGAAGGAGTCTGTTTGCAGGGAACAGGCGAAGTACTGTGGCATAGAGTGCGGCGAAATGCCCTAATAGCAAGCTGAATGGCAGGGAGCTCACATCTTATGCAGAGGAATTTGAGGTTTGCCATAGGTCGTACAGTTTCAGGGAGATGGGAAGCAAGGGAATGCAGTACTATTCGTTACTGCCTGCCCGGGTTTGTCACATTAGCATGACCAGTGGTGACATAAGCCCCTTTCACACATCCTGGTCAATGCATGCCTGTTGTGCCTCACCGTCTGTATAAACGTTATGGAGGCGTAATGGGGGGTCAAAGTTTTTCGGCCTCTGAGACGGCAGTGGAGGTAGTAACAGTGCCAAATCGACGTCTGTATAAACGGAGTGAGCCGGCGAGGCGGAGTAACGAGACAGGACTGTGACATTTTGTCGACATGTTACATGTGCGACCCACAAACCAGAGATTTAAAAGCAGCTAGCAGTAGTTAGCAGCTAACTCAAAGAAGAAGAAAAACAACCAAAAATATCTAAATTGTGGAGACAATCCAAGGTTCGGAAGCTACTTACCCTCCGAGCAGAGGACGAGATAGCCGCCACATAACAGGGATGGTAAATGATTCTTATTGCCATGTTATTCCATTGTTTATAAACCGCTGCTCGTCACGCATGTAAAATGTCACACTAGACCCAGATGCTCCGGTCTTACTCATCACGCCTCTTTTAATTGTGGAGCGGCGGCTTGCTATCTGAAATCACACAGTGGGGCGGCGTTATGATGCCATTGTTTTGTTCAGTGTAAATAAACAAAGCGTCGTAGAAAAGGGTCTTCGTTGCGGCGATATTGTGCAATCTCTACAGAAGGTTTGAGTTTCTTTGTGGCATGGTCTTTGTCAAATTTCTCAAGGTTGACATGTTGTGAGATGGTTTGTAAGTATTTCCTAATTTCACGTGTTTGTGCAATTGTCCTTTGTAGTTTGACCACGCACACGTATAAATACACACACATGCTGTTCTCCACCTGGCAGTCTGCCACTCTTCGCAGGGTGGGAGTGGGAGGCCAGTGTGCTCTGTGTAATGGAGGTTCAGACCAGTTAGCACTCTTTGAGGAGAAGTAACTCGTAAGCTTGAGAATGAAAATAATAAAAAGCAATGCAAGGCAGCAGTTCTGTGTACAACATCTCATAGTTTTAAGTCCAAGATTTGCTTGTTATTTATTTTTTCCTCTCTCTGAGGAGTTGGGACTTGTACTGCTGAGAGATGAAAAAGGAATTCAGTAAGGAAATGATTTTTAAAAAAAGGAAAAAAAAAGGGAAGTAACTCGGTACAAGAAGACACTTGCTGTGTTGGAGTATGAACAGTAGTGATGTTCCCATTTGTCACAATGAGTAAATAATGTGTTCAAAATATGTATTTGTTTCTAATGATTATAATCCAGATTTTAAGATATTTTAACACCATGCCAATAATCATGGTATGGTATAATGGTATACTGTAATCATGGTAATTTTTGTCTCTTAGATTGCCTGTTACAAGTTCAAACTGTATTGGCACACAGTAAATTATGTTGGCCATTTCCTGTTTATTATTGATTAGCAGTGTGACAGACAGTGTTACTGTGATGAATACAATGATTACCTTATTTCTATAGGTTATTTTTCATCTCAACATTTGAAGTCTACTTAAATCTCCACCTTATTTTAGTGTTTACTCACAAACTACTTTTATGCAGTTACCTTGCTTTTCCCTTCAGTTCTCTTTTCCACATACACACACATACACACCGGCTTGCCCCGCCCCTCCTCTCTCTGTTTCTCTCTCCCTGTGTCTGCTCTTTTGACTTTATCATGAGCAGCATATTTTATAAAGTCGCCCAAAAAACGTAATACGTGTCTTGGATTTTTTCACCCACAATTCCGTTTTCTCAATGGCAGGAGAGCGGTGTGTGAAGATGGCTTGTTTTCTATGTCCGAAGCTTATATACGATTGAAACCAAGGTGTTACTGAATGACATTGCACCAACCAGGTGAAGGAGCTTAAAACAAGGGCACGAGTAGGCCTGCATTAAATATCAGAGGTCACACCAGAGTCAGTGCATTTACAGGAGGGACGTAATACCAGACAACGTCTCTCTCTGCGTTTCTCTGCCGAGCATGTGCAAGTGTCAGTAGAGGGGTAACATTAGAGTGAGGGTTGATTGCCCACTAGTAAATTGATCGTGAACGGCCCTCTCTCGGATGGATAAAAAAAATATATATAAAATGTAAAAAATGGGTCGCTAAATATACTTCGACATATGTTAATATAACTGGGTGGCCAACCCAAGTAATTTCTATGTGTGGGAAAGAGACAAAGAGAGAGAGAGAACAAGTGGGGGGGCTCACAGCTCCAAAAATAGAAAATTAATATGTGGTGGGCAGTGCTGATATTGTGGCAAGCTGCCACAAATATATTAACATATGAGAAACGCTAATTAGGGTTTTATACAATAATAGATCAGGGTTCATACAAAGTCTTGAAAGTTTGGAAAGTGTTTGATTTTAACCATTATGCTTTCAAAATTAGGACTATGCTGTTTCATCAAAACCATTTATGCAAACCAAAAATATTTTAATATTTGAGATGAAACAATACTTTGGTAATATTTGTGACCTGGCATCAAAATTAGCAAAAAGTAGATGATCATGAATAAAAAATGCAATCAAACTAATATGAACAGCTAGTAAAATAAAGTGACAATGTACATTGATTACTGTGGGTATAAACAAATTCTGTAAACTCATGAGCATGTTGGTTTGTTTTCGTCAAGATATTTTTTCTGCTCTTACTGGGAGGTCATAGTTGCTTCTCAATTACTGTTTTCGAAAGCTTAAGCACATGTTAATACATACATGCACAAACATGATCTGTACCTGATGGTTAGACTGATTTAGACTCACTGCTGCTTTATAGTGTTGGTGGTCTATGAATTGCCATGCATTCTACTACCTACTTATTCCGTCATAACTGTAACCCTATATTTACAAAAAAAAATAGCCTTTTTCACGTCACAGTCTCCCTATTCAGTCATATCCACTGCCTTCTTTTCTTGTAATGCTAATTAATCCTAAACATCACTTCTATATACTGTATGTACAGCAGCTCAGCTTTCTTTTTTTGATGTGTGGCTCGCCCATATGATTAATTTATGTTCACAAAAATCTTTTCATGACTCAAGTATTTGGTTACTTGTGATTAGCAATAAAAAAAGATTTGGTGATTTAAAGTGGTTAGCTGGTATGTGTTTTACACCACTAAACACTAAGCTGGTAATCACTCATTTCATATTGATAAAAAACACATAAAAAACATAAAAAACATTCAAACAATTTCACAATACTATGATAGTATTTTGCCTAAATTAAGGAATATTTTATTCCCCAATTGTACACATAATATTGTTGATCTTTAGGTTTATTCTACTGTTGTATTGTGTGAATCTTCAGGATTGTCACAATTCCATTTGATTCCCATTCTTTGGGGTCCAAATTGTTTCAAAATCGATTTTTGATTCAGAAAGTGTTCTTGATTGAATAGAAAAGAAGGCACTATTTTCAGTCTTTTGCTCTAATATACTGTGTACATAACCATTCACTGGTGTCCTTAGTCCACTGAAATCAGTGGTGGAAAGTAAATCAGTGCATTCACCAAAGAACTATACTTGAGTACTTTTTACTTCACTACATTTATTTGATAACTTTACTAGTTAATTTGCAGATATGGTTTATTGATCTATAATATTACATCATAATTTATTTGTTGATTATAATTTGCATTAAGATAAACCTAAGATAACATAACCGTATTGATCCCAAGGAGGAAGTTCCACAAGTTACCCATCAGATAAACTATATAAAGTAAACCACCTTTACCTAATGCTTCAGCATTAAAGTGATGAACACTTGATGCATCAATAATTAGAATCCAATAATATAGTATAAGTTATTCCAAAATATGCCATTCTGCATAAGGAGTAGTTTTGGTAATTTAGTATGATACTAGTACCTATATACTTTTACATAAGTAAAAATTTAAATGCCTGACTTTTACTTTCTGCACTGTGGTATTGCTGCTTTTACTCAAGTATAAGATCTGAGTACTTCTGCACCTCTGAATAATATACAATATGAAACACTTGCAATTAATATAATTCATCTGCAGCCTTTTATTTTAAAAAGTTTAAAGCATTGATTAATTAATCAATTAATTTGAAAGCATCTTATACTCATGCCTGTGTGTGAATATCCAAATGCGGGGGAGGCAGAGTGCTCTGCTGTGTTGTTATTAATTTTGTCTCCACCAGTGGCGAGCAGCCTCTCTGCTGCACTATTAGCTCAGAGGAAAGCCTTCATTGTACAAGACAGTAAGCAGAGCAGGATTTTTCAAGTGAAACAGACTGAGCATAGAGTTATTTTATTAACCACATTGTTGCTTTAGGTTTTGTAATGTTGCAGTGTCTGTTGGTCAGCTACTCTGGTTTTGGCATAGAAATTAATTCACAATATACTTCATGTTTTCCTCACAAAGGTAAAACACTCTTCCAACCACTGACTTTTTTAAGATGAATTGCAAGATAACTCTCGCATGAGCACACTGTAGACTGTCCCCTTGCTGTACTGCAGTTGAGTTCCACCTTCTTGTTCCTTCTTGTGATCACATTATCAGCTAACATTTAGAAAATCGATTTTTGACATTTGTGAATCAATTATGAATTGTGGGAGACAAGAATGGTCCACTACTTTTATCTAAAAACTTAAGGTACTAGTTACTTTGCAGATTTAGTTTTTATAATAAAAAATATAATCAACAAATAAATTATGATGTAATAATAGAGATTAAGATGAGTATTTTTACTTTTGGCACTTAAAGTATATTTTTATGCTAATGCTTTTACTTAAGTAAAAATTTAAATACATGGGTTTTCACTTGTAACATAGTATTTCTACACTGTGGTATTGCTACTAACCCTAACTTCCCTAAATTCCCATCAAAGAGTTGTTGCTACACCAAAGACTTTGTTTAGATGTAACAGCTAATTTTAGACCTGCTAGGCCCTTGTCCAAGGTGGGGGAGAATAAGTTAACATTGAAGTAGCCCTCCTTCTTTACTAGGGCTGCAACTAACGATTATTTTGGTAGTCGACTAATCTGTCGATTATTTTTTTCAATTAGTCGAATAGTCAACGATTATTTCTGTCAAGCCCTCCATCTCTGGGCTCTGGGCTCCAGTGCATTTTTTACCTCACCTGCTCAAGTCTGCAGTAACGCAAGCAAAAAATAGGGAAGACGAGACAGGGTAGGCTACTCCTATAATTCACTGATTTACTATTGCACTTAACGCATTAGCTAACATAACTGAAAAAGCGTTCGCTTAGCAAGCATCATCCATGAGACCTTGTTTTCCGACAGGTAAACTAACCTAAACATCATGATACTAATATTATAACCAGTTGGCTAAAGCACGAAGCGGTCGGTCATTGACAATAAAAGATCTACAAGGTATCAACTAGCTTAACTTGCTAAAACTTACCAAAAGATCTACAAGGTATCAACTAGCTTAACTCGCTAAAACTTACCCATCCGGAGTAGACATCACGGCTCCAGGGTGTCTTTCAGATGCTTGTGCATCGCTGTAGTGCTGCCGTGAAATGACAACTCTGCTTCACAGTCTGCATTTAACTTGTTTCATTGGTTTATTTTCGGTGAAATGCTCCCATACTTTCGAAAGTTTCGGTCTCGCTTTTTTTTGCCTCTTCTTCACCCTGATTCTCTCTCCGTTTCACCATCATTCATACGTTCTTCTTCATTAGTAAAGAATACAGTCATGGCAGACAATGGAAGCTATACTGCCCCCAGCACTCACAATTGTGTCACTCACAATCGTCTTTTACACAGAGTTCTATTGACGTTGCGAATAGCGATTTTTCTGAAAGGCTTGTCTTAACGATCCAATTACATCTTCCTTTGCATCTAAATTAAATAAAGATATTCAGACATATTTTATTTTGCATGATTATTTGCGAATATGTGGACTTTTCCCCCACAGTAAGAGCCAAAATAACCAGTCACAAGCGGGGTTTCCCAGTTAGCTGTAGCTCATGTTCTATCATGTAACAATATACTCAGCATCCTCATTCAGATGATTGTTGACAGGGCTGTGTTGTAATAAGCTATTATAACAAACTGTTATAGTCACACATCCCCAGGATGCTGCCCACATTTTCCAACCAAAATAAAATCTGGCCTTAGGCAGGTTAGATTATGAACATGTGGGATACAGTACAGTTTTGTTTCTTTTAAAGTAAAATGTTCTATAAATGGACCGTTGAACAGTATAGTTTAGGCCATGCAGTACTGTTCGTGGGAAATGTATATAGTGTGGAGAAAGTGCTCTAACTTTTCATGGGTAATTAATGAGAGGGAGACAGAGGCAGATACATTGTGTTCCGAGCTCCGTGTGGTGTGGGGGAGTCCAGCTATGTGCTGTATAGACACAAGTTTCATGGATTATTCATTGCAGGGATACTGAGAGAAGCAGAGAGGGATGGAGGCAGGAGAGACGGTGAAGAGATATTGAGAGGAGAGGGAAAGAAATGCAAAGTAGGCATTCCTGAGGTTTTTGTGTATAATTGCTCCGAGGAAAAAGTTTCTTCTTTCTGTGTCCCTTCTCCTTTGCTTGGCTCATCTACAGTAACCTCGCTGTAACTTAATCTCGAAGGGAGTACACTCCAGATCATCTCTCATACTTACTGTTGCGCTCTATATACCCTACTTTTTTTCTTTCTGCTTGCACTCTGCCTCTCACTTTGCTTCTCACCTTCCTCTGTACCATGTGCTTCAACTCCCCCCCGTAACTCTTTTCATGTTGTTAACCACTACAAGGTAACATACAGATCAGTTTGTGTGTAGGTGTGGGAGGAAGGATGTCAGATGCCTCGGAGGTCAGCCCCACTCTGTTCTGTGCCTCAGCTGCTGCTAGGCCTACTGCCAGGGCACAGCCAATGACTGAGTTTTATCCTCTGCACCACCCCAACAGGGTAGTGGGCTGCCTTGAAAGGTGTTGCTTGCTCACCCTGGCAGTGAAGGATAGAAAGAGGGAGAAACAAGTATACACAGTCCCTCCTTTTACTAAACTTGGGTTTGAGATTGAGGGAAATTGACACATTGCACACATTCTAAGCAAACATTCATTCTCTTCTATAGGTATTACATAATTTCGTGGAAGACTCAGCGGAGGAAGAGTTAGACAGCGGCACTTGTGCATCGTCAATTGTGTTTGTACATACATGCTGTGTGCCAAATCCTACATAATTTTTTTTTCTTTTTCACATTTTTGCATCTTGTGTTTTTTTGATAGTAGAGATGGAAACAGGAAATGTGGGGAGAGAGTGGGGGGTTGCATGCAACAAAGGTCCTCAGCCTGAAATGATCAGTGGACTTTGCGGTGATGTGGTGTGCATTTTAACCACTAGGCCACCAGATTCCTTTTTTCAAAGAAATATATTAAATGGGAACGGGGTAATTTGTGATAAATTGGCATGTAATCATGGATACATGAACCTGTGGTTTACACACTGTTGTGTGTAGCTGTTTTTCTAATGAGGCCACTGCATGTATTTATTGGGGATGATTGGCAGCATGTCTTTAGCTATCATCTTTGTGATGACGGCCACTATTTGCTCTGCACGTCGTCTATTATCAAACTTACTTCGTCTGGTGACAAATTAGAGACACATAATTTCAAAGAACTTTGTCATTTAAAAGTCTTATATTATTATGATCTGGGCTCTTGTGCTGACAGGCCATCATGTATTTGTCATGTGCGAAGCCACCTCATAATTCTCATTCTCATAATGTAATATGTGGAGTTGTATATATGGACTGGGTGAGCTGCAAATGAATTACCTTTCTTGGGATCAATAAACTTGTCTGAATCTAATTCCTGCCATGAGAAAGCACCTCTGTGTATAGCTCAATGTGATCAAGATGTGCCTTTGGTGGCTAAGGTTGTGAGGTCAAGACCAGGGTGATGCAGAATGAAAATCAGGCATTGTGCTGTGTGAATTAGAGACATGACTTCAGAGTTGAGTGATAATTTTGGTCCAGACAGTTCTGCTGATGGATCCTTCTGTATTTCTCATTTTTCTTTATCCTCTTCCTTTTATCATCTTCCCTCATCTTCCTCCTCAGAATGCCAAGTCCCAACCCACTGCTGCACAGCATCAGCTATGATGACTCTTTAAGGTTGCTGAAGCTGGTGGTCAGTTGTAGGAGAGGAGAAGACTAGCTGATTGAGTTAGCAATGTGTAGTCAGCAGCTATTAGTTCATTTTCACAGAGCATAGAAAATATGTCTGATAGTATGAGCACACGTGTCGTTTTATGTTAAGCATGTAACTATAACATCGATTCAGGCAGCTGTCGTGTGTGTGTGTGTGTGTGTGTGTTAGAGCAACAACTGTGCACATACAATATGTACAGCCCAGCCCAGTAGCACATGTTCCCTGATAATAAAAGATGTTCTGTTCTGAATTACAGTGACCACATTATAGAAGTGTTACGCTGATGAGTATGCTTGTATATTTCAGTGCTTTGATATGAAAATAAATTTATGAAGAGGAAGGTTCAAAATCAGCACAGTTCACACGTCATGTCATGATAAAATCACAAGCTTTGTTATGACTTGTTCTTCCTTTCAGGCCACTCGCTGAGATGTAGCTGTGACACAAAGTTTATGACTTGTTGATTAGATTGAGGGATCAGGCATCTGTTGTTGGCTTCACTTACTGATCCTTAGCTAGAAGTTTTGTTTCAGACCTCGGCAGGGAGTTGTGCTGTGCTTGAGCTTCAGAAATGCTCGGAAAAATGTAGCTTGTGTGAACACTACTGCGCTATTAGATCAATTAAAAAAAGCTTAGCTGCTAAAAATCTTTGATTCAGAAAACAGCAATGCTACCTCCACGCTTGCCTAGTAACGTTGCTGCTGTCCAACACTGGCAGAGTGCAACTGACCTGACTTTATAAGTAATGGGGGGTCAAAGTTGTTCTGCCTCTGAAGGCATCGGAGGTAGTAACCGCGCCGAATGGACCGTTTTAACGGAGTGAGCTGGCAAGGTGTACTGACGAGACAAGGCTGTGACGTGTTATGCGTGTGACCCTCAACCAGGAGATTTAAAAGCAGCTAGCAGCAGTTAGCAGCTAACTGAAGAAAAAGAATAATCGAAAATGTTTACAAATTGTGGAGACAACGCAAGGTTCTGGAGCTACTTGCCCTAAGAGTAGACGACGAGATCATCCGCCACATAACAGGGATGATGAATGACTGTTATTGTCATGTTATTCCATTGTTTACAAATCGCTGCTGTCGCGCATGTAAAAAGTCACAGTAGACTCTGACGCTGCTGTGTTACTCGTGATGCCTCTTTTAATTGCAGAACACCGGCTTGCTATCTAAGATCACACAGTGTGGCGGGGGGTTATGACCCCATTGCTTTGTTCAGTGTAAATAAAGCATAGAGAAGGGTCATCGTTGCAGCGATATTGTGCAATCCCTGTGTAAAAAGGGCTACAGACTCTCCTGTTGTCGCTCTTTAGCTTACACAAATGTAAAGTATTCTGGCTGTTTATTCGCCTTACTCATGCAGCTGTTTTGTGATTTTCTTTTTTCTTTGCCTTGGCAGAAAAGATTTTGGCGTGGCGGGTAAAATAAAGTAAATTTCACAATGTAAATTTCATGCCGTGTTTGTTTTCTAGATCAACGTCCGTGTGACCACCATGGATGCAGAACTGGAGTTTGCTATCCAAACTAACACCACAGGAAAACAGCTCTTTGACCAGGTGAGCAGGAGTGACATAATCACAAATGTCTTGTGAGGCTTATGATCTTCAATCATTGCTTGTACTGGAATACCCTTGCATTCTCTCTCCATCTCCTTCCATTTTGCCTCATATTTACTGTCACACCACAGGACTAATGTTTTTAATTGGGCCGAATAGTAATAATCCCTGAGATTGGGGAGAGGCATATCTCCTCTCTCTTTACTAATGATTAATGTATTATATTTATTTCTTGGTTTCCTACCCTGCCAAATAAACCTTGAGATTTGTTTGTCCCAATCGTTAAACTGACTAGTTGGGACTTTGACTGGTAGTGACATAAATAAATATAACAGTCTCTGTTGTTTAAGAGTGTGAAGTAAGGCATCTCTTAACTCGGTGTTAGCTGTCTCTGTTTCATCCACCCGTTGCTCGGCTTAGCCTTGTGCCATGCTTGCGAACTTCCTCGATGACACTTTGAAACTTTTGATTTATCTCTGTCTTGAAACTGTTGAATTCCTGTTTAATGTCAACTCTCAAATCAGTTTTGAAGTCCATACATTCCTGCTTGAGTTATTTCAGGTTTTGTATATCTCTGCTGAGGTTTTGGATAGCCTCAGCAGTAGTAAAGTCCTCCTCTCCGGTAGCTTCCATCTTTCCCTTGCTGTTTTTTTGCTATCCACTGTTTTCTGTTCCTTTTCCTCATTGTAATCTTTGTTTTTCCCTAAAGTTTTCCTGTTCCTAACCCCACTCATTCTAGGTCATTTAAATTTTGTAAGATTATTACTCAAGTTTTGGTTCACTGGAAATCCTCCCACACTAGAGTAGTCTAATGTAAAAGACTGCTACATTTTAGGAAGAAAGTGTGATGCCAAATATGACATGCACAACTTGCGCTGTAAGTGTAAAAGGACTTGACCAAGTTCAGTTCCAAGATGTCGTTTTTTTGCCGTGCCTCCCTCTGATTAATCGACATCTTTAAAGATACAGTTTGGATCATATCACGGTTTTTGAGTCACGGATCAGGTAATTTTTTGGATCAGCATAAAGGAAAAAAGGGTTGGTGTTAAATTCATTTTAAAATGTGTTACTTTGTGCTCTGTCTGTAATCACCACCAAGAATGTATGAAAAGTATTATAATAAGTATTATAATAAGTATTAATACATCTATGGTCACCACTCTGTAGTCTCTCTCAATGTCCCGCCCACACCTCCATCTGATTGGTTACACGTCACGAGTAATAGTCTATCAAGACTGAAGGCTGCTGTGCTTGACAGGTAGAGAGAGACTGGAGCTGCTTTGGTGAGAGCAGAGCTGTGAGTCAAAGGGAAAGCAGCAGATACTTCCAAAGTTTAAAATATCACAATCAATTTCTATGATGATGAGCACGCCCAGTTTCCCAGTTACACCACTAAAAATGCCCAAAATCACAGCCAGCGGGACTTCACTCAACGGAGACGAAAATGATGGCTATTAAATAAGTTTATATAACCTTTAAATGACTCTGTGTCAATCTGTAAAAATGAGATCAGTTAGTTGTCCTGTGAAATCCAACTGGAGAGGAGCTCCTGTAAGAATTCAGATTTCATTTTGATTATTCTAAGGTTGTGAAGACGGTGGGACTGCGGGAGGTCTGGTTCTTTGGCCTACAGTATGTGGACAGTAAAGGCTACACCACCTGGCTCAAACTCAACAAGAAGGTCAGTCTTCCTCAGCTTAAATCTTCTCCTTTGTCATAACCACCAAACCACACATAGTTTTTTTCATTTACATGCTTGCTCTATTACAGTCCTCTTCCTTTTACTATTTCTCTGCCCCCTTCTCTCTTGAATTCTTTGTCAGTATCTTTCTTTTTTCTTTACACTGTATCTGTGTTTTCATCTAGTGAGTGTCTGTTTGTCTGGGCTCTGCCTGGAAGCTCTGCTGTGGTCTGGAACTTCAGATGTGCTCTTTTAACAGGCTTCCACTCACACTCAATCCAATACTGAGATGTAGCTGTGACACAAAGTTTATGACTTGTTGATTAGATTGAGGGATGATGATGTTGTCTTTATTGTCCAGGTGACCCAGCAGGATGTGAAGAAAGAGAACCCTCTGCAGTTTAAGTTCAGAGCCAAGTTCTTCCCTGAGGATGTCTCAGAGGAGCTCATCCAGGAAATTACCCAGAGACTCTTCTTCCTGCAGGTAACAAACCACTCAATAGTCAAGTTCCATCCAAATTTAGTGCAGATGTTTACAGAATTTCCACAAAATCTGCAAAAGCAAATTCAAAGTTATGCGCATTTCCATTCAGGCCTGAAATGCAAATGTTAGTGTCCATCTCTTTGTGATAAATTCATCATGTCTTTGGTGGCGTGCATTTTCGGAAAAAGTCCCACACTCCAGGTTTTAAATAATGCTCATAAAAACAAGTGAAATGCATTTACTGTACTGATGCACACTGATGACATCATCACACTTTTGACATGATAAATAGTGTCAGGACTAACTTTAACTTTTGCTTACTGCTGGGCAGCAAATGAGAGTAAGAAGCAACAATAGATTTTACTTTGAAGAAATAAAGTAAACTTTTAGTAATGTACATTATCATTTTGTTTTTGTGGAATTCATTACCCTATTTAGCTTTCACTCCACATGTGCAGGCCACACCTGGGAAATAATGGATTGAATTGATAATTAAGTTAAAAAGTTGCTTTTTATTTGTAGGGAAAAAGGCAGAGTGTAAATAAATTAAATAAGTTCCATTTGTTAACTCCTTCACTGCCTTCTGTTTTGCCAGGTGAAGGAGGCCATCCTGAATGATGAGAACTACTGTCCCCCAGAGACAGCCGTCTTACTGGCGTCATACGCTGTCCATGCCAAGTATGGTGAATACAACAAAGATGTGCACAAGCCTGGGTACCTTACCCATGACAGACTGCTGCCTCAGAGGTACACACAGAATATCACAACTTAGGGAGATGGTTGTGTGAGAGATGTCCCTCGAGTTTTCATATCCGGACTAGATCTGTTGAATCCTTCAATGTGGCTCGTTCCCTGTTGGACTTTTCAATGATATCCTCAGGAAACAATTCGGTGCTGTTCAACATCCCTTCAGGTGAAGTCATTGTGTCTGTGTTTGTGTACACAGAGTCCTGGAGCAGCACAAGCTGACCAAGGAGCAGTGGGAGGACAGGATACAGACTTGGCACGAAGAACACAGAGAAATGCTCAGGTATGTGTCAAACTGTCCTTATCGTAGGATGTGTTTTATTGATGTTGATATGGACAATCTCAAATAAAACATATATAATCTAAAATCTTCTAACTCCTGCTTTCCCTCTTCTCTAGAGAGGACTCTATGATGGAATATCTTAAAATCGCCCAGGACTTGGAGATGTATGGAGTCAACTACTTTGAGATCAAAAACAAGAAGGGCACACAGCTGTGGCTGGGAGTGGATGCCCTTGGCCTCAACATTTACGAACACGAGGACAAGTAAGGGACACACAGACACACACAGTAACATATTTGTTTATTTATTTATTTTTACAAAATAAGTAATTTAGTGGAAAAACTCAAATTCAGCCAAATCCTATAAAATATTGCATTGTTGAAGCATAATATGTAACATTTCTTTATTAAAATGTCTAAAGATGACTAGACCTTTGTTGCATATATGGCTGAGTTGTATAATTCCATTATCCAAAGTGTTTCTAATGTTCAGACCCAGAGAAATCCATAATTTTATTCAAGGTAATGGTTTGTTTCTTTTGGATCGACTGTCAATGGTGTCATATCCCCTTTACCCATCTCTAGTTGCTATAACTTCTGGGGGAAAAGCAGGAAACACAAGATGATACATCATGGGTCGAGAAAGCTAGCTAGCCACTCTATTGTTTACTATTGTTTTTTAATGCTCACTTATAGATAGATTTTCAGCAATGAAGACAGCAACTCCCATGATCCCACACTACATCACGACATCATCAGACTTGGTCTTCTGTTACTGGGTTTATTGAGAGATCCCTAGCAGCGGGAATTACATACTGTGCGTTTAAGACCTCAGCTTTCAGATTGGAATTCCAATTTCTTTCCCAAAATGGATTTATCGTGTTTTGTTGTGATGCGATCACATATAGACACATGCTTGCCAGGGGCTCAGAGCTGTGGTTTGCAGTTGATTACTAAACGGCAGTAGACGAGAACAAGTGAGTAGGTGGAACTTTATGACAGTGTGTCACAACAATTATGTGTCAACACATGTTGTCATAACTGTGTCTGTTACGCCTGCTGTGTCATACAACCTCACCACATGATCAGAGCCTTATGTCTTGTTTATTAACCAATAACATAAAAACTATGCCAGAATTTGTGCTGTGTTTTACTCTGAAGCGCAATAAGCAACTTTTTAAAAAGCCGTCACTTTCGCCTCCCTTGAGTGAAATCCTGTTGGCTGTGTCTTCAGGCAGTTTCAGTGCTGTAACTGGGAAACTGGGCGCGCTTGTCATCATAGAAGTAGATCATGAGATAGTGATATTCATTGCAACTTCGGAAGTATCTGCTGCTTTCGCTTTGACTCGCAGCTCCAGTCTCACCAAGCAGCCCCAGTCTCTCTGCCTGTCAAGCACAGTGGCCTTTAAGTCTTGACTTTACTCATGATGCGTAAACAATCAAATAGAGCTGTGGGCGGGATATTGAGTGAGAGTACAAAGTGGCCATAGATGTACTAAAAGATCAATTTGCCAATAAATATTACATTATTCATTTAGTGTCTGGTCTTGCAGTTACTGTCAGTAAAGCGTGATCGAGGCTTTCTTATGGACAAACAATATAGAGGTGTCACTGTTTTGAAAATACCTTTAAAAAAAATCCTTAGCATTTCTGCATTGCATTTTCTGGTTTCTTGATTTTAACTTCTCGCATAAATCAACCAGGCCAGCCCTACTATTTTACCACTTTGTGAGATGCACAATGTTCAACAAATTTCGAGGAAGCGGAGATATTTTTGGAAGTGAAAACTGAGGGATGGGTGGAGAAAGGAAGACTGTGTCTGTCCATTGTAGGAGAGTCCTTCCTGTCCTCTGGTCAGATTTTTTTCCACCCTTTATGTGGAAGAAAGGATAGATGTAATCGCATTTCCTGTCACTGCTTTTCCTTTCCTTTTTTTGTTATCTTAGGTCATCACAACTACCATTCTCCTCCTCTTGTCCAGGTGACAGGAAGGAAACATGGGATAGTTTCTTTCTCTCTCCTGAGGCAGTAACCTCCCGTTTTCATATTTCACTTTTCTTTTCCTTTCTGTCTATTTGTGGGTTCTTGAGTACACCCACCATTCCTGTATTTCTAGGCAGGAAGTGATTTCAGTTTTGTCCACCTCTTTCCCTTTCCTGTCACTATTCTTTACTGAAATAAATGAAAGTAAAGATTCAAAGGTAAACTTGAAAGGAGTATTCAGTTTTAAGATTTTCTGAAAGGTGGTGTGTTTATATGTGGCACCATCTGCTGACTGAATGTTACAAAACATCCTACAACCCAACTGTGTAACATCTTGTACTGTATATCATTGTATGAGTTGGACACAAGAAATGTTGAAAGTGTAAATTTTTAACCACTTTTGGACATTTCTTTTTTTTTTTCAGGTTGACGCCAAAGATTGGCTTCCCCTGGAGTGAGATCCGAAACATCTCTTTCAATGACAAGAAGTTTGTCATAAAACCTATTGACAAGAAAGCACCTGTGAGTGTCAAATTCATCACACATATAAGAGTCAACACATACTTTCTGCTTAATGTATACAGAAAACATTCCCTGCTTCACATTGAAGGATATATTTTCTGTCTGCTCTTTTTTTAAAAACATGTAGGACTTTGTGTTTTACGCCCCGCGACTGCGCATCAACAAGCGCGTCCTGGCATTATGTATGGGCAACCACGAGTTGTACATGAGGAGGAGAAAGCCCGACACCATTGAGGTGCAGCAGATGAAGGCTCAGGCCCGGGATGAGAAACAACAGAAACAGAGGGACAGGTACGGCAGGGAAACACTCAGACCCATGTTATCATTTTGTTTTAAAGGTCAAATATTACGTGTCCAAAGTTTTGTAGATCATATAAAATGTATAGACTTTTTTTTTAAGTATTGAGCTTAATTGTTTTCAAGTTATATATTTTCCATTTAAGATGTTTGCAGTAATAAGATGTGACAGTTATTTCATGCATCAAAAGACTACTTTTAATCACTGCTCATCAATGGCAAATAGATTTGAGGGTAATTATCTCTACTTCACAGACTTGCTTATTAAAATACACACTTCCACTTAAGTATATATGTCAAATGTGAATCCACAGTAGCTGGTAGAGTGTCTCCACTGGAGGGCAGTGTTCCCTTTCTTTTGTACATTAAGTGAGGCAAAAGGAGTGCCTGAGTACTAGGTCAAAGGTGCTTTAGCTTCAGTACCGAGTCAGGATACGAGTGCTTGATTTGATGTGTATCTCTATTTGTCATATAGTAAATATGTTTCTCACTCACAAACACTTTTGAAACATGTCATTGCACAACTTCTCAGGGCTCAGCTGGAGAAAGAAAAGAAAATGCGTAGAGATGCAGAGAAAGAGAAGGAGAGGATAGAGCGCGAGAAAGATGAAATCCTGGAGAGGCTGAGACAGATTGAGGAGCAGACGATGAAAGCACAGAAAGGTACCCATTTTTCCTCTCATCCATCCATCTGTTCAGTAATCTGCTGCCACCGCCTGCCTGTCCCCTCCTTCTGTCAAATTAGAGAGGGCTGTGAGTCAAGGCCAATCATGTCTATTTATCATGTACAGTTGATGGAAGTCATCTCTCTTTAATTTCATTGATTGTTTTTATTGTTACATTGTTTTTACCATTTTTATTTATTCAGAAATGTATTCCAATGTTCAATGCCATATTTTGGTCAAACATAATAAACAAATTACACTTTATGTATTTGTAAATGCACCCTCAGGGCACACTAAGATTTGAATTTAAAGGGTAGAAATTAAAATGGATATTAAGTGTAACATGTTTGGATGTCTGCCCTTCCACAGAACTCGAGGCACAGACTCGCCTTGCCATGGAGCTTGAGCAGGAGAGAACGAGGGCGAGGGAGGAGGCAGAGAGGCTGGATAAAGAGAAGCAGGCCGCTGAGGAGGCCAAGGCAGAGCTGGCCAAACAGGCCGCAGACCAGCAGAAAACCCAGGAACAACTGGTTTGTGTTTAGCTTATTGGGATATTTATACATTTTTTCACACAGTTCCCAGCACACAAATATAGTACAGTCTTGTGTGTTTAAAATGTACAGTATGTGTAACAGCAGTCTCAATGTTATCCCAGGCTTCTGAGCTGGCTGAATTCACAGCTAAGATCTCTCTCCTGGAAGAAGCCAAGAGGAAGAAAGACGATGAGGCCACAGAGTGGCAGCAAAAGGTACAGGACTCCTCTTAACACAATCCTAGATGGGCTAGCATTGACTTCATAATGTAATCTGGAAACTGTCTGAGTCTGTTCAAGACTTAACTTCATTAACTTCACTTGCAGTGTAATCAACAGCAGATTTGTTACATTCAGTGTACAACATGGCAGACGTCACAGTGACATCTGTGACTGACATTCTGCCATGTCTTTTAACGCTGATGGTCTACCATCGTACTTGACCTTCACCCAGTATGTGTCTCTGTCTTACACGCTCCCCTCCCTGCGCTCTGACCTGCAGGCCCTGTCAGCCCAGGAGGACCTGGAAAAGGCCAAGGAGGAGCTGAAGAGTGCAGTGGTGGTGCCAGCACCTCCAGAGGGCAACGCCGAGAACGAACACGATGAGCAGGATGAGAACCACGCGGAGGCCAGCGCCGAACTCTCAAACGAGGGCGTGAGCCAGCTCGACCTCCGCAGTGAAGAGGAGCGCATCACTGAAGCCCAGAAGAACGAGAGGGTCAAACAACAGCTGCAGGTGAGAGTCAGGGTGACAAGCTTTTGGAGGGGAGGGGGGATAAATGGCGACCTGTGGGTCTGAAGAGTGAAGTCAGTTTTTGTTCCTTAATGATCCTTGGAACTACTTCTTCAAATGAATAAAGGTCAAATGAACAGTCACACTTAATATAAAGTTCATTTAAATCCCAAAGACAATTACATGAAAAATACCATCTAATAAATGCTTCCCCATGTATAGAGCAGTGAGATGAATACAGCACCTCTTCTTAATTAAATAATAGATGTACATTTATAATTCAAACAGTTTAATTTATCAGAGATTTGCGTCTCACCAACGCAAGTAACAACAAAATTATATTATTTTCTAACAGCAGTTTTGTTGCACAGAAGAAACACCAGCCAAGAAATGGCAAATAAGGGTAAGATAAGGTATACTTGTCTGTCCTTCTTTAAACTCCTGCTTTTAACAGGAGTAGACCTGCTGGCTTAGACTGCAAACAATATCAACACTCCTCAAATCTTTCTTAACTTTAAATCAGAGCTGGCTTCTTTATGTACCAGGACTTGTACTGAAGCTCTGGCAAGAAGAGTGTAAACATGAACCAAATCGTTTTATCAACTGTCAACCAAAGAAGATTCGCCGGCTGGCCTGTGTCACGGCTGCCGTAAGCCTGCGTTGGGCTCCTCAATGAACGGTGCAGAAAAAACTACTGTGCTGTAACTGCAGACCCCTGCATCAGGGTGTTGTTGCACCTCATTGGAAGATTTATTTGTTCAGTGAACATTAAAGTTGACACACACAGATAAGCGTTGCTATAGATAAGTGCTTTGTGTCATTCTGTTTACTTCTCAAATGATTGAGCTTTCTATTTTTTCTCCTCTTCTTCCTCTATGCATCTTCGTTGGCCCACTGTTTCCCTTCTCTTTTACTGTTCTATTCTTTGCTTCTTTTCTCCATTTTCTTGTATTTTGACTTCCTTCTCCTCTCTGTCATTCCCTCATCCTTCCTTCTCTTTGATCTCGCAGACATTAAGTTCAGAGTTGGCCGAGGCCAGAGATGAAACCAAGAAGACGCAGAATGATGTGCTACACGCCGAGAACGTGAAAGCAGGCCGAGACAAATACAAAACGCTGCGGCAGATCCGACAGGGCAACACGAAGCAGCGCATCGATGAGTTTGAGTCCATGTAAGAACAGCCCCTCTTTCCCTCGGGATGTCGTCCCGAACTTTGCCCTCGGTGGCTGCTCGATTTTCATGGACAACAGATGCTGCCGTCCTTGTAATCACACCAAGTCCCCCTCAATGCCCCCCAGGCAATCTTGAGAAATCATCTTGTCAAAAACTGCCAAAGTCCTGCCCCACATCTCCACTCTTCTGGATATCTCCCTCATATGGAATCATCTGTGTGATGATTTTTTTTTTATTTTGAGCAAACATGGCCATAGAAAGCTACTTTTGTTTTTGTTTTACTTGTTTCACTTCCATGTCTTCAGTATAACGTTACCTGTCCACTCCTTGTTTTTAAGCTGTTTCCCTCTGCTTTTGGTTGCCTCGTTTTATTGATGATGCCCTTCTTATTAGTTGTCTGTCAAACACATTGATGCTAGGTTTAGTCGCGGGCTATGAATGAAGACTGGAGTCTGGGGATAAATTAAGTCACTATTTTCATTCAGCGTCAATATGCTGCTGTGTTACTTTATGTCAAAACTTATAACAAGCTAGTTATGCTAATTCTCTTATCTGCGAGCCACTAGAGAGCAGAGCTGAGGTCATTTCACTATTCAGTCAATTCAAACAGTTTGAATGTTACATTTCTATAAATAAAAAAAAAATGACACTGCAATATTTTAAAACATTTCATTTCAGGCTGAATATCAAGAATATCAGTATTTTCATATTTTGATGAGAACCCTTTTTGTGGATGAAGCTGAAGTGAATTGACCCTCGTGGGGAAAAGAGCCACCCAACTTGTCACGTGGCAGGTTTTGATGATTGAATGTAGCAAAGGTAACAAAGGGAAAGTGTTTTTTTTTGTTGTTTTTTTTACATGCATGGGTGATAAGATGGCATGTAATGAGCTTGGGCCACTGAGCTATCGCCCTCAAGCTTAAAGTGTTACGAAGCTAAGCTAGTTGGTAGTTGTGTAGCCTTGCACGTGTGTGTGATTTCCAGATGCAGCCCAGTGTTTCATTCCCAGTCACCATAGATGGTTTTCTCTGCCTACCAGCTCACAAAGGAACCCAGAGTATTGAATGGACAGATAGAGGAACAGAGAGATAAATGCTATGTCCAGGCTGTTTGTCTGTCTGTCCAACCTGAGTGTGTGTGTGTGTGTACATGTGTGGAAGCGGAGGCCTGGCACCTCTCTGGCTGGGGAGCTTATGAAAACATCAGTCCTCGACCCGGGACAAATTTCTACCTCAGTAATGTTAGCAGTGGTGACTGATAGTCAAACACTCAGGGTGCTCCCTCCACCTTCCCTTTCCCCCATCCAAAAAATAAATAAGGTCAAGATTTTACTTGGTTGCTGTTACATCCTTGGGTGGTGCTTCTCGTCAGAGCTCAGTTGCTTTGTGGCTGTACTTTGGTTAGGGTTTCAAGACAACATACCTCCTAGTGTTATTTCTTGGATTTGAAGCTAGTTTTACACAATGGTCTCTCTCTGCTCCTGGCTTTGCTCAGATTTTTGGTTCATTCTCGTTAAAAAAAATGAAATGAATATTGCTGCGAAGTATCAGAAGGGAGATGTACTGTATGCAGAGAATATTAACTCATTACCTTTGAGGCATTTGGTCCTTATGAGCCTCAAGTTGTTGGTGGCATACTGGGTCTACCATGCTGCCTGGACTCTCCTGTAAAATAATTAAACTGGCCTTAAGTGTCTGCTCAGAACTTTGTCTGCTCTGTTACAATTTCAATTCAAGGAGACAGTTTGTAGACCTGTAATGGATTCATGGCACTGAGAGTCTTGTGAAAAGAGAGGAGTTGTTAGTAGTCCTTAATGTGAATAGACCTTGTTATTGTGATCAGATCTCTCTAGAATCAAATGGAGAGTAGGCCAATTTCTGCCGCTAAAATCATATCATAAAATCTCATCTTAACATCGTTTGTGCTCAGACAAACATGATGTTTTCCTCTTTTTTTATTAACAATTTGATGAAAAATGTTTACGGTATTATTTGTTAGGCTATACTTGACAGCTGGTGTAGGGTGATATTTTTTAAATAGTTTTAAAGTAAAAGCACTTGTATGAAACAAGACGCTGAAGCCTGCCTTTTGTGTTTAACTTCAGTGTCCGTTATTAGTGTTGTTTGCCATAGCAGGTGGAAAAAATCATCTTGTGCTTCCAGCTCATATTTTTGTATTGTGTTCAAAGACCCTAAACCAGCAGCACGCATCGCTAAAACCAGACTGCTTCATTGAAGGGGAAAACGCTTGTTGACACCTCACCCCTCAAACTCCCCATATTCAAGCTGTAAGGTTTCAGTTAGGACTGTTTTTCTACCTGTCCCCTCCAATGAAGCCAGTGTCTGTGACGCTGCCCGCTCTGGCACCAGCTGTCACGTTTTGCCGTTTATTTTCTTCATTTTTTTTTCTCTCCTTATGTTCATGTTAGTATTCTTTAAGATAGAAGGCACAGATGTATTGCAGTCCATTTCATTGGTTCACAAATAAAAGTTTTAAATTTTGAGCATGTGTTTGTTTTCTTTAATGTCCATGTTTATTATTTATTATGACTCAAAGGCATTGTTAAATAGGCTATATGCTTAAAATCAATTAGATTCCTTTTTTTTTTTTTTACACATATCAATTAATACTCTTAATTCAAAACTTGATTCAAAATAATTATTGATCGGTGAATCTGTGACTAATTATTAATCATTTGGTCTTTAAAATGGCACAAAATGTTGAAAATTGCAATCACAATATCCCAAAGCTCAAGGTGACGTCTTTAAATGTCTTGTTTTGTCTAACCAAGAGTCCAAAATGCAGAGTCCAAAAATAGTTCACTAATAAAAATCTAATAAATATTCATGTTTGAGAAGGTGAAACCATAGAATGTTGTCATTAGTTTAAAAAATAACATTCAAAACCATTTAACTACTACTAAACTATTTTATTAAAATAGTTGCAGGTGAACAAATCAATGTTTTGAATAATCAATGTATCTTAATGTAGCTTTAATCTAAAGTTTTGGCCAGTTTTTCCCCACTCTTGCTACAAAATCCTTTCAAGCCTGTCCGATTGGTCGGTTGCCTCAGTGAACTCTGATCTACTGATCTCTCGGTCTTTCTGCAGATTATCACTGGGGTTAAAGTCCAGGCTTTGAATTGTCAAAGACTTGACAGTGTTGCCTTGGCTCTGCACATCAGTTCATTGTCATGTAAGAGGTGAATTTTACCCCTGGTTTGAGGTCAGCCCCGCTGAGAAGGCTTTTTTCCCCCCAATGATCTTTTGTATTTAGTCTCATTTATCATGTTATCAGTTTAGACTGGGTCCTTGTTGCTAAGCAATATCCACATGTCATTACCTCCGTGTTTCAGAGCTGCAACTAATAATTATTTTATATATTAATTATATTCACGATTTTTCAGTCAGTTTTGTCTAGAGAATGTCAACAGGTAAAACAATCCAATTATAATTTCCCAGTGCCCAAAATGGCCTCTCGAAATCCCTGGTTTAGTCAAACCACTGGTTTGACTAAACACCCTGATAACTGTTTAAGATTATTAATTACTGTTATTACTTAATACTAAGTAATCTATTACTGTTATAGGAAAATGATGAGAATTCTACAGAATTTTCTTTGTAATTGTAATAAGTGGTAATAATGTATCCAAAAATTGGGATAGTCACTTGAAACAAGCCTTTCTTAAATACAATGATGTCGATAGATTCCACGTATCTCATAGCAGAACTCTCTTTATTGAATTGATCAGTTACAGGTGAGAATCTTACAATAGTTACACCGTTATACTGGCAAAAATGAACCAGAGGATCTGGTTTCTACAGCACAAAAGTAAATTTATCATAATGTTTCCATTATCTATCTAAGGCTTAGTGCTCTTCGAAAGCAAAAAATATCGGAGAAAAGTGAAATGCATTCCAAAACGTGCTTCCTGATCCTGTGAAGTAAATGTCAGGCCTTATAGAAATCAAAATTGCAATCCCACTTGACTTAACATTGGATGTCAAAGGAGGGTATCATACTGAAATTAATATTAACTGATAGCTATATGCAATAAAACATTAACGAGCAGAAAGCGAGTTTTGTGTATAAGTAAACAGAGGTATCTCAACAGCTAGCATCGTGTCACAGTTAACGGCAAGACAAACTTCCGGGACACAAACACAACTATGTACACAAATTAAACACAAGAAAACATGCAGAAACCAAAAGAAATCAACACATGCGTAACAGTTAGCTGAACATAGTTCAGAGAATTGGATGTGTCATAAGCACAATGCCATGAAGAGGCATTACTTTGGGCCCACGCTCAGGTGACACGCTGACACACAGTGCCAGGAGGCCAGAGAGAAGGCGCTTCTTCGATACACACAAAGGTTCTCTCATCAACAGCACGTGTTATTGTACAGTTATCCATTATTTGTACAATGTGACACGCTGGACAGGAAAGAAAACCAGTGGGCTTTATGTAGCTGGCTTGTGATGAAATGTATGATGAGCTCACTCTGTAGACTTAATTCTTTGGCGGCCATTTTGAATTTGCGTTAGGCTACACTTCGGCATGTTAGACTCTACCTGATCAAGTACAACCAAACTAAGTCCTGCTGCTAACCAATTAGAATGTGACAAACATAAATTAGTGATTACTTAACCAAATAATCCCAACATTTTAATCTGGCTTTATATCTAGGCCTAATTACAAGGCAGTGCAGACGTGGCTAGGCTAATGCTGTATTCAGAATATGTAACGCTGTACTAATAAAAGTGCACCCCAGCATGCAAGAGGCGATAGGGATGTTACATCCTGATTAGGTCAGGTGTGTAACAATACTAGGAAATGTTGGCATAATCTTAAGTGCTCAGGTATTCTCAGCAGTTATGTTTCCTGTGTGCGGTAAAGTTGAAAATGTCTTTGTTTATATGTAATTTATTTCAAGCTACCACCCTGTAGTTAAACTGTGGTCAAATAATTTAAAAATGATATTTTTCCTCTAAATATTAAATAGAAACTCTCCACAAATGTATCTGGAAAGCAGCTAGCAAGTTAGCTGAACTTTATGCTACATTTAAGTAGTTGTTCTTGAAATTTCTTCAATGACTGGATAATTTATGATTCTATTAGAACCTTATCTTTATATATTAGCAAATACTCATGGTAGAGCTTAGGCAGAGTGTTACAGACATTCAAAATGGCCACCATGGGATATGGGACTGACCCAAATTTCTAACTTTACCCATTAAACATGGTTGGGGTCTTTCCACTCAATTTTATGATTTAATAGAAACAATAGATTAGTTAATGATAAAACATCAATTTACTATTATTTCAGGCATAACAATTTATTTGTATCTGACTTAAAGAAGCTAAAAACCTTAAAATGAACTGACCCCAACCTTGCTGAAAAAAACCCAGACTAACTCGCTTATGTTTTCAAATGAGCAGTTAACCATTGAACCAAACATTTCTCGCACATGGTTTAACTGGAGCTCCTGTAAAAATAAAAACAAAAATAAAATAAGCCAGCTTCAAACCCAAAAGCACAGATAAAGAAGTTGTGATAACCTAAACATAGTAGGCAGACAACTCCTTTAGTTTCATAACATATGTGAAATAATTGTCTCAAAGCAATTTCCATAAGATTAAAAGTTGGAACATCTCAACTGTAACATGACCGTTGTCAATGCACTTCATCATATAGCAATACATCAAGAGTGTTTGATAAATACAGATCAACAAGTCCATGTACTGTATATAACATCAGCGACTTATTTCATGATACAATTTGTATCAAACAAGGTTTTTCTCCGTCTAGCATGGATTCAGCTGGGATCTGCTACAGACAACAGTAGACGCTGTTGGCCAAAAGCACAGCAGGGGAATCTGTTAAATATACTTACAATACACACATTTGATTTACTGTGCCCAGATGTTCTCTGTCTGTAGCAGATACCAGAGTTGACCCAAAATAAAGGGCCAGAGAGAAAGAGAGAGAGAAAGAGAGAGAGAGATGTCCCTTACTAAAACTAAGGTACACACGACAGGGTCACCCATCTCTACAGCTACAACTCCAACCTCCTACGACCAAAATACTGACGTCATCTCAAATAAGACGACAATCTTTCAGACACCCATTTTTTTATCAACATGGAAAAAACCCCCCACAAATGGCCACACAATACCCAAAGAGATTAATATAATACACAGACCTCGGCAAAATAGTAGTTTGGAACTGTCATGTGATAATGGGGTACCACCAGAAGGGGATTCTACATACTACATAAAAAAAATCAAGAAAATCACAAATCAAATGATGTTTGAATACTTATCTGTGGTGCCTTTTTTTATAGTTACCAACTATAAAATCCCATCCATCTGGCACTGAACAAATGCAAGACTCAATGTTTGCATAGTCCCTCCAAATTAGAATCTGGCCATAAAAGTGGTGGAATTGATCCTTCATATCAGTCATACAGTATTTGATGTATGCGATACCAACTCACTGGTTATGGTCAGGTTATGATTTGCCTGGAAAACAAAAAAAGTGCCATTTGAATTTGATGCGTAACAAGTCATGCAGTGAGATATTAATATAATCGGCTAATAAATAAATAATAAAGAATAACTGTGCAGGTCTAAAACTCCCCAACTTGCACTTTGTCAAAGTCATAGATTTTGTCAAATGACTTGATCTCTCCAGAAGTCTTTCAGTTGAGTTGATTTCCTCATTGCTGCACAGTGACCAGGGCTGCATTTGAATTATATTCAGCATTTTTTATATCCTTCAAAATTACGCATTGTCTCATTAATGTCAGAAGATAAAGCTTTCCTTGCAGATGATCCAAAAGCATTCCAGTGTTTAAAATTCTACTATACAAACGTGCTTTCAAGTGTTGCAAAGGCAATTTCAAGTTTGCCCTTATGCAAATCACCCACAGTTTGTGTTTCCCTACTTCTACTCAGACTATGTAACTGCTATTGTTTTCAAATGGGAAATTACATTTTCCTTCATTCTTCAGTAGCCTGTTTGGGCTTTCTCTGCAAGGATGGCGGCTGCCAGCTGCTGGGGGTCTGTGATGTGGGGGCTCCTGGCCATCACCCGGCTCACCAGCTCCGAGGGGAAGATGTTGCACAGGTTAACGTACACTTTCTCCCTCACGTCTCCGTAGCGGCTGTGTGCAGGGGATTCTGGGTGCTGTGGCAAGTAGGATAGGGGAGGAGCATGGGAGGGCACTGAAAGGTGAGCACTGTGAGGTTGGTATGGCGGTAGAGGAGTGCTGGATGGATGAGGCGGGTGAGGAGAGTGGCCTGAAGGCGGTGGGTGGTTTAAGTAATGTGTCGGGGATGGGTGAAGAGCTGGGTGAGAGGAGTGGTGCTGGGCATAGCCGTCCTGTGCCCAGGGAGGGGCGTGCCAGGATGACTGGCGTGTGTCTGGCAGACTCTGATAGGCAGACTGCTCATACCTGGATGGTGGCAATGGCAGCTGTCTGTAGTATGTGTCCCAGCTGGGCAGAGCTTTTGCCCGATGGTGATGGTGCGATGTGGAGAGGTGTTCATACAGATGTGAGTCTGACACACTCTCTGCTCGTGTGGGCGCCAGGCAGCGGCCAAGAGGCGAGCCAGGGGGGTGAGGGTTGGACTGAGGCAGAGAGTGGTAGTCGCCAGGGCAGCTGGAGCGTGCAGCCAGTGGCTGGTGCTGGAGGTGAGGGGGCAAGGGGTAGAGAGGGCGCTTCGGGGGAGCCTCCGGTGGAGGCTGATCGTGAGCACAGCTCTGCCCACGTGCCACATTCAGGTGGTAGCTGTGTACTCCTGTATTAGACGAGTGGCTGTGTTGGATATTTGTGTAATCGGCAGGATGAAGGCCACAAAGTTCATGGTTTGATGGGGCATGATGGGGATACACCCGGCTGTGGGGGTTAGCAAAATGGACGTTGTCTTCTAATAAGGTGTCTGGGGGGCATCTAGGACATGGCCGCTCACTGTATGATTCGCAGCTGCTACCGCAACTCACGCTGCTTTCGCTGCCACATTCGGAGCCCGCTGAGCCCATTGAGCCCAGCCGCAGGTCTGTGTCATTGGGGAAGCGACAGTCTGGACTCCGTCTGGATGAGAGGCTCAGGCCAGAGTAGGCACGTGTTACTGAGTAGTAGCTCAAGTCTGGAGACTCACAGTGAGGGTAAAGGTCATGGCTGGAGGCTGGTAGAGCATGAGGAGTCCCTGCTCTGGACTGTTGGTCGTGGGGAAGGCTAAGCACGGATGGAGGGCCGCCTTCTGGGGCTGGGGACATGGTTGTGCTCCCACTGCAACTACTGCTACTGCTGCTGCCACACATACTGTTCTTCTGGCTTTCCGCCCTCCCTTTGGCCAGAAGTTTCTCCTCTGCGTCGCTGTAGGACAGAGCTCGGATGCTCGGGTCTGACTGCCTTTTTGGGGCACCTTTTTTTGCCTCAATGCTGCCAACTGGCACACTGTGGCTCTTCACCAGCCCAGTGTCCCCCTGGTTTTTTGCGGTGACACAGGTCTTGGCACTGGCACGCAGCTCATCAGCCACAGCACGTTGAGGCTGAGCACCTCTTTCTGGGTGGTAGTATTTACACTTGTGGCCATAAGTGCACTTCTTTCCTGGAGCAGATAGACAGAAGGTCTCCATTTTACTACATAACAAATACAGAGAAGCGGCAAACAAACATCATGCAAAATAATCAATATGCAAACTGCAGAATCTTTCAAACGTTTCGAGGACACACTGTCAACACAACAAACGTGCATAATGTCATTAGTCAGATTTGCATTTATTAAGCACTTAGAACATTTGTTCTTATAAAGGTAAAAGAGGAAAAACATTTCTCATAGAGCACAACACTTTTCATTCAAATGCTTTCAATGCATTCAATTCATTGCATTTAATTCTGTTACTTTTTATGCTATAATGTTCTCACCATACGGGCAAGGCTGTTTCTTCTGCTCAGGCATGACAGGTCTTTTCCTCAGGAAGTTGTCTAAGCTGGGGCCATGACGACCAAGAGGGTCATCGGGGGGCATGAATCTGAGAGACGGAAAGGGCAGATGTTAAAAGGCGAGAAATTTGGTGCATAATTTTTAGGTTACATCTCTCATTTTCAGTGTAAAGTGGTTAGACAGAATAGCTATAATTCTCAATTTATAATCAAGTGAAATGTTACACCAAATGTCAGATGTGACAGAGTAATAGCTAGGAATGAGATATAAAAGGTTAGTCAAGTCATCAAGATCTTTCATATTGACTAAATCTGTCCCTTACTAATCCACCTGTACTTACTTGTCATTGACAAAGGAATACATGAGCAGCCGCTCATCGATGAACTTCTTCCACTCGGGCTTCTCATTAGCCAGGTCTCGGTAGTTATCGTTGGAGACAATGATGCCATCTGACTCATAGGCCAGCTTGACAATAAAGCGGTCGTCATAGCAAACCACACGCCGACCTTGGACACGCCGTGAAGGAGTGAAGACCAGGATCTTCTCCTTCTCTAGGCGACGCAATATCTCCTGATCTGTGTGTGTGTGTGGAGACGAGTTTGAGAAAAATATTGTGCGATAATAATAATCTTTACTTCCTGCATTTGTCAGCCTTTTGCACTGACCTGTTATTGGGGCATCGGGGCGGGACTGCTCTTTCCTCCACGCAGGCACAAACACTGTGATGTCATGATGGCCACGCTCTAGGAACCAATCTACAGCCAGCTGGATGCCCTGGCAGGAAAACACTTCCTTGTTGCCATGGCTACAGGAGATAATTAATTAGCAATTAACATTTTGGGTTTAAATGTAGGGTCTATACAGCAATCGTCAGCAATAAACACATACACTATGATGATATATGGTAAAATCTGTTCCCATAGACTGCTCACCTCATGGCTACATTACTGCCATCCACCACAATTGGCCGCAGGTTTTCCTGGTCACACAAAGAGTCCGAAGGACACGGTGAGTCTGACCTCTGGCCATCCAACAAATCAGAACAGCCGCAAGAGGAAGAGGAGGATGAAGAAGACGAGGTAGAGGCTAATGTTCGTGCCGGCTGCTCGCTGTCTGATTTGGTGCCCAGTTTGACCAGCTCTCCCAGTATGTCATTGATTAGGGTGTCGGGGCCAAGCTTGGACAGCACCAGTCGCACAGTCTCCTCAGAGTAGCCCAGCTTCAGGGCGAACTCCAGTTTAGCCTGGTACTCCTTCCCGCCAGCCTCGGACACCTGCTCTGATGTGGACAGAGGCTCAGGTGGTTGCTTACATGGGGAGCCATGTGAGGACCGGGCAGGGGTGTCGTGTTCGGGCTCTGATGAGAGGTCAGATGGGGGCTCAGGAGGACCCTCGGTGCCTAGGTCCACACACTGGGTCCTACAAAGCGGCTGGTGGGCGTTCTTATTGGGAGTGGACCCTCCCTCTCCTCCCTCAGGGTCGGGGCCGGCAGCAGGGATGGCGCTGGAAGACAGCGCTGGCTCACACTCTGCATCAGACCCAGCATTTTCCTCCACAGCGGATGGCGGAGGGGAATTGGCGGTGCTGCTGTTGCCGGAGCTCACCCCCTGCTCCTCCATAGCAGGGGGCCCGTCAGAGCTGCCAGCCTGCCGGTCAGCCCCCGCTACGTGGAGATACTCCAAATCCAGCCCCAGATCGAGGATGTGGCCTGCTCCTGCCTCCACATGGTCCTTCTGGCCCATGGATCTGTCACAGACATCCAGCACACGGGGCCGACTGCTGCCCTCTCACAAAACTCGACTCATTGGTGCCTAAAGAAAGAGACAGAAAGAAGGATGGAGTGAGTATGAGATACGTACCATACTGGGCCCTAAACCCAGTTCAGCTATGCGAGGGTAAGTCAACATAATTCAAGTTTCCCTCCAGAAACGTTTTAAACTCTATGACTAATATTTTGTTTAACATGGTTTTCCCACATAAAAAGGGGCTGAAAGCACATCTACTCTCTCACTCACTGAGTAATTCTGAATCTATGAATCACCCATTGTCTAATTTGCTTGTGCTAGGTTGACCAGTGAAAGAGCAGAGCGTATCAAGATGGCTAGTGTTAGAGGAAACATGGGAGAGATTCAGCCATCAAGTTACATGTTTGAGACGCATCAGAATGGTAAGTGTAGTTAGCATCTTTTGTTTATGTTGTTTGTTAACATGTTAGCAGTGGCTGACACAGCGTTAGTGGTTGTGAAACGTACAATAATATCTGCTACGATGTTACAGTGTGTTCACATCTTGATAGCCAAACAAGTTTGCCTGGGAACTGGCTCACTGGCAGTAGTAGTATTTGCAAACTAGACATTAATCCTCTCGCACGGTGTACGTTTGAATCTCAGGTTTTTGGAAAGTGCACGGACATCACCTTCAGTAGAGAAATGTGAAAACACTTTTCTAGTGACAAACTTTGGACAGATACAAGTCAGTATAGTCCAGGTCAGACATTTTAGGGGACATAAATGTCAGAAAAACTAAGGATCAGCACTGGTAACCAACCTGCTAACCCCTAACCCTAACCCTGTTGTGGTGTGTGTGTGTATTTACCTGCGCATCCCCCCCCCCTTTTTTTTTCTGTTATATAAATGTTATTTATATTAACTAATTTAAATGATGATTTAATTTTACTGTCATATTTTACTAATTTTATCTATAAACAGAGTGGAGTTGAGACCTTGGCAAGTCGGAGGATTTTTTAAATTGGAACGAATGCTCCCGCTGCCCCTCCCGGACCCATGGGTTTTATCAATTTTAATTTATTTTATATTATTTTATTATCTTACCTTTTCTTTTAATTGGGGATTTTAAGAACTTTTAGAGTTTTAATAAGGAATCTTTTAAGGTCCTCGGACCACATATGACCCCCGAGTGCCCGTGCCCCTCGCAGCACTCCAGAGAGTGCTTCGTTTTAACCCAAACCCAACCCTAACCCCATATATGTTGAGATGGCACTTTCAGAATAAGATGCCTCTGGGTAAATTCCTGAAGAGCAGAGAGACTGACCTTTTGAGTGCAAACATAAGTATGATGTCTGTTACAAAAGCAACCAGTCCACTTAAAATACCTGAGGAATAATTTGCAAAGTGAGAATTTGCATTCAGCCTGCACTGTCACATGATAATTCTGAGTCAACAATGACTGTTAATTTAGGAAAGTCAGACTTTTCATCTTTATTTTGCTAGGAAAATTTTTTGTCTCATCCTTCCTGGCACTTTAAGACTCTGAGCTGATGTTTACACTGGCTCTGACTGGCTGCCGCGGGGACTCCGCCGAGACACAGCCTGGCTGACACAAAGAGCCGATGGGGCCCCTCACCCTAATTAATGGACTTTTTAAAAAAAAATGTCTGGCCCCAGTGTGTTTTTATAGGGCCATGCCACACCACATTAATCTTAGAGGGACCAGCGGGTGAACCGTTTAAAAAAAAAAAAAAAAAAAAAAAAAAAAAGACAGCAAGCCGTTAGTGATGAGGCCAACAGACCCCTTCCCCCTCACATTCTACCTGGTAATTAAGGTCCATATGCCTCTTTGCACTGGGGTGGTGGAGTCATTCTTTAAAACACTAAGGGGCTCTTAGGCAATCAACGAATTGCATTCAAGCACCGAGATATGGGATCTGGTCAGGCTTAATCTGATTGGTGTCAAAGGTTTTAGCTGCACACAAATTACAGGGAGCACTTTGGAAAGTTAATCTGAGATCATGAAATTGATAATGTTAATCTCTAGAAACAGGCCCGGTGTGTTCCGACTGGACTGAGGAGAAGTCTACGTGAAATTTGGGCTTACTGACGTCACTGAAGGTCTCAGTATCTATGATTTGTGCGTCTTTTGGTTTGTCAAAAGTATCTAAGTATTGATGCTTTTTGAAAAGCACGTGTTCAAAACGATACGATATCTGCATTTAAAAAACGAATCTACAATCTGAATTCAACCAGAGGTTGCGCAGATTTTTAACATTTTATAAATGTTGATATATGTTCAGTGACTGTGTGTAAGTTGTTAATTAAATAAAAAAAGAAAAGTGTGTGCTCAGGAATTTTTGTTTTTGTTGCGGTTTCGAAAGAGGTATTGAGTACCATTTTTTTCATACTACTATCGTATTGAAGTTTAACATTCTGTCATCGTGACAACCCTAGACTTCGAGTAAACAGCCCCTTCCTGGTGATGGTTTAGGAAACCCTCTGGGTGTTTGAAATTATCCAAATGTGAATACACAGTTAGACATTGCCTAAAGCACTTCAACCAGATTAAACTTCAGCATCCTAGAAAAACAACAAGCCTACATTATTTGGACCCAACAGATGATGGAAGGGGAAGTGACTTAAAGATGGAAGAGGGGAGGAAGCAAGGGGGTGGGGTGGAGTGAGTGCGCATTTTATGAAAAAGGGCTGCCTAGCAACGCGCCTGAGCTACTGTTGCTAAGCTACAACTGTTGAAAGCATTCTCTCTTCCAAATGCCAAGACAGAGGCTGCGGCATTCAGCCGGCGACCCGCCTTCCACACACACACACACACACACACCGTTCCAAAAAGGGGGGAGGAAGGGGCTTATGTGTGCCTCACTGAGACAGCAGCAGACATGCAGCAGTGATTAGGACGGGGACCTTGGCATCAACCAGTGTAGGCGTTGATAGTGCCCATGAACACACACGCATGCACAACATCTGCCTCACAAAGTGACTCATACTGCTGGGGAGAGAGTGGGGCTACTGGGAACATTAAAGCGCACTCTGTTGTGGTCTGAACTGACACAGCCGAACCATCTTTCCATTTCAGTTTCTCGAAAGAGTGACATCATCCGGCCGAAACGCGAGCAGCACATCAGCGCTGCGTAGATATGACAATTACACCCATGAGTCTGGTCAAGGACGCAAAATAGATCATCACTCTTATGAGACTCAGAAGTTTTCAGAGAATGTCCACGATGTGTGAAAGAAGTCCCTGGAAATTAACTGCAAACGTAGTTTAACTGCGACCTGGTATCAGCAGTAGGGCTGGGTATCATACTAAGTATGCTGATACTGACCTGATTAAGTCAGTCATTAAAAGGGGTATAGGCCATGGTGTGATCGATATGCATCCCTAACTAGAACCTTGCTACTACCAACCAAGTATCAAAAACCAATGGAATCCAACATCTGGTCAGATTTACAGTATTGTGTATTCTTTAATCATGTAGCTCCTGATTTAATTAAAAATATTTCCAACTTTACACAATTTTATTGATGCACAGTTCTTGCACAGCTGCTGGTTTGAATTTGGAAAAATTTGGCTTCTTTGTTAAATGGAAAAAAAAGAAAGAATCTACATAGAAAAATATGTTAATATTTCTCAACATGAGGTGCCAAAACTAAGTATCATATCAGCGCTAGAATAGAATATTTCAAATGATACCCAGCCTCAATCAGCACAGGCCACCAATCAAAGACAAAAAACTATTACATATACAATACTGAACCAATGTATGATGGGATACATGCACAACAATGCAAAATGCAATGGTAATGGGATTTTACAGGGTTTCCCCAAGTCGTAAGCCACACAGATCCTGACCCATTTCATCTAAGGCTGCAACTAATCATTATTTTTAATTATTATTTGTTCTGCTGATGCCAGAAAACAGTGGAAAATTGCTAATCACATCTTTCCAAAGCCTTGTTTTCAAAAGCCAAAGATATTAACTATAACTACAAATGGATAAATATTCACATAAAAACAAGGGGAATACACAGATCTGTAAAACATGGCAGATTATCAAGTAATTTCTTCTGTTTTGCAATGGTTCAGAATTCCAGTTTCTTGCTTCAGAGCAGTTGGAGCTGCTGTGCCACATTGACCCCATTTGATTTTTCACAATCTGGACAAATCTGATCATAATCTTGTTGTTTTAGCTGCTTAACAGCCGGAATATGAGCAGTGTCGCTGCTAATATGAGCTATTTGCCAGTAAAGTCTGTTACATGTGCGATCTGATTAAATGGGAGTCTTTTCACACTTGGGGTTTTAAAAAGCTCTTCCAGTGTGGTCCAAGCTCCACAGAGTGATGCATTCAGGGCAATGTGGAATCCCCTAAATCAGGCCTCGTCTTAACGGCCCAACAGTGGAGCGACCTCATCGCACCACCTCCAGGCCCAGCGGCTGCATCTTTCAAACAGCACAGAGCAGTGCTGGTGGTTTTGATGGAGGCACTAATGAATATGTAACGCAGTCCTTACAGCGCTGTCTATGTGGGAGGGAGCTTTGTGTAAAAAGTGTGTGTGCGCAGTGGGTGACGGTTTGAAGGGGGGGGGCTGCAAACCTGACACTGTGCACAACTTATTGTAAAAAAAAAAAAAAGGGGGGGGGGGGGGGGGCTTT
>JBBPCS010000878.1:823043-848929 GCA_037974645.1 Hollardia meadi
TTTAAATGGAGACGTTAATTTACCTGGGCTCATCATTACCTGATAATTAGTTAATTACCTGATATTAAATCTACGGAAGAGTGTGGTAATAAGTATTAGGACTTTGAAGAGATTGTGCCGAAAATTGTTCAGAAGGAGAAACCACACCAATTTGGAAGAGATGGCCACTGTGTTTATGTGCTAAAGGAGAAAGAATTTCCTTGTTAGTAAAACCGATTCTGAAGTACACTTTCACCAATCCATCTACATCAGACATTTTGTTGAGGCAGCCATGCGCTAATACCAGTAGTTTGATTTATTCTCAAACGTTTTTGAAATGTAGAGTTTATTCTTGATATTTCGACTTTATTCTCGAAATTGTATTTCAACTTTAATCTCAACATTTCGACTTTATTCTTGAAATGCAAAATTAAAAAAAATCTTCCTCCTCTCATTTTTTCCCCTTATGCTTGGCCCTAATACTCCGTGGTGAAAATCATATCCATTTGTCTTTGGGTGCATATTTCTGGTGATGTGTGTTCATGTCATGCACTCTGAACCATCCAGGCTTTCTGTTTGCTGAGCTTTCGTTATCAAATTTTGAGATAATAGCGAGATATTTTGCGATATCTATATTTCGCGGTAATATCTCTATATTGAGATAATAGCGAGATATTTCTCCATAACATCTCTATATATCGAGATATTTTGTGATAATATCTCTATATTTCGAGATAATAGCGAGATATTTCTCCATAACATCTCTATATTTCGAGATAATAGCGAGATATTTCTACATAACATCTCTATATTTCGAGATAATAGCGAGATATTTTGCGATATCTCTATATTTCGAGATAATAGCGAGATATTTCGAGATAATATCTCTATATTTTGAGATAATAGCGAGATATCAAGATATTTATAGATAAATGGAAACTCAAATTCTAATAGTTGGCATTCAGCTTGATATGTTGTCTAGCTTCCTTTGTGAGTTGCTGCACATGTTTTTGGTGAATTGGCTGCAAACACAGCAAAATTATCAAGGTGGTGAGGGGAAGAATTTTCAAAAATTATAATGAGGAGACAAACAACGCAGCTGAAAACAACATAGGAATAGTGTAACAGAAGGTAGGAAGGAGGGAAAGAGGGAGAGCAGGAAGAAAGGAGGGAGGGAGGGGAGAAAGGAAGAAGTGAAGGAAGGAAAGATGGGGCATGGGAGGAAAGAAAGAAAAACTATCTCTAAAGCTCTCACCTTGTCATTCCTCTCACAAAGGAACTTGAGTCTCTGGGCTCTCTTGTGCATGAAGACCCCGTCCAGGTGGCCCGTCTCCACCGAGCGGATCTCTATGGCCTTCTCCCCCCAGCCCATGATCTGGTTTGACCTAATGTAGGCTGCTCACACAGAGGAGATAACACAGGGGTGATACTAGAGGAGCACAGATCCATTAGATAATGGTCAAACTGAGCTGTATGCTGGAATGAGTTGGACTGTCTTGTTTTTTGTTTTTGTTTTAAAGGTCCCACTCACCCACAGAAGTTGGCATTTCTCCCCACTGCAGCACCACGTCCTTGGTGATGCGTCCATAGGTGTTGACGTACACGCCCTCGTCCTCGTAACACACCAGCAGCTCGATCCCGTCAGTATTGGGCAAGATGATGATGGCATGGCACTGAATGCTGGTCTGGATCTGAAGAATAAAAAAAGGAGGACGAGTTATGAGATTAAGAGCAGGAAAAACGAGGTATGGCCACCAGATTGAGCCAAGGGCTTACATGTGTGGGCAGGTAGATGTCGTAGACGGCACCAGAGTCCACATCCACAGCATGGAAGCCTGAGCAGGAGCCGTAGATGACCTTTAACCTCTGTCCTTCCTCCACCGTCAGGTCGACCAGCAGAGGTTTGTGCACCAGGTCACCAAAAGACTAAAGCCAAACATGAGTAAATAAGTTAGTCGAGTCACAGACGTAACAGCACAGAACATCAGTCTTTGGTGGGGGTAATTAAAGCTTACCTTAAAGGCCATGAATTTGTGGTAGGGTTTGGGTGCCCAGGCGTACACTTCCACAGCGTTCTTCAAGGCCAGTACCAAGAACTTAATCCTCTCGTACTTCACTGGAATCAAAAGTGAGTCATTCGTGAGTGATAGTATTGCTTACAACAAATCCTGGTCATGTTCATCCCCCTCTTTGTCTGTTCAGGAAACGTACCGACTTTGTAGTGGACGCAACCCTCCAGGTCGCCCACGTTAACCCAACCCTGCTTCTTCTCCACCTCAGGGTCGTTGTGCAAAATCTTGTTTCTCAGCCACGAAAGGTAATACACTCGCAGCTTGTTCTTTTTACCTGCGGGAAGCGGAGATTGATGGAGAGAAAGTGGTGGGACAGTTACAATCAATTTCGAAAAGAAACAAGTGGCTTTCACAGCTATAAATTCACAAATTATACACTGGGGACTGCACGTAATACCCGTCACTGTTGCAGATGACAATGTGATGACAATTATGTATTTGTTTTTTTGTCCATTCTCAAAGATGAGTCAGACTATTTTTCAAAGAAAACACACAATGCCTCTAAGAAGTGACAGCAGCGCACCCACCTCTCTTGCAAACCTTAGTCACCACTTCTACATGACTGAAAATGAACCTAAAACCAATATTTGTGTTCACCAGCCAAAGGCAGCACATGTACTGTACCCGATATGGTGACCAGGACGTTGAGTCCCTCTAGGACGTCCATCTGCTGGATGCGTCGTCTGTTGATCAGAGGGTAGACCTTCCCCTGACCGCTTCTGTCCAGCAGCATCAGACCACTCTCTGTCCCCACCAGCAGGTTCACTCCTGGAACAGTCACAACACACAAATAGAAATTAAAACTTTGGGATACAATCATTCTATTTAACAAGGAGCCACCATGATTCCCTACCATATGCAGTTTTTGGTGATACACTTACCCCAGAGTGCAGCACACAGGATCTCAGAGTTGAACCTCTTCTTGTACTTGCGAATCTCTGGCGTGTCGCTCGGCGGGCGAGTGTTGACTGGGTTGACGTTGACCACTGAGCCTTTACGGGACGGGTCGGACCGCAGGGGGTCCGCCAGCCGTCCGTCCTGCCCAAATCCTGCTGGAAGAGGCAGAGAGGTGGCAGAGGTCAGGCTGGATGCCACCATGCATTTAAATCATCTTCACCCATCTATTAAAGGAGCAGTTCAGCCCAAAATAAAAAAAATCGTTCATTATTTACTCCCCCCCATACCAAGTTTCTTGGTCCAAAAAACATTTCTGGAGCTTCACAGCAAAACAGCATTGCAGCATTCTCCTAACCTGAGGAAGCTGGAGACTGATTTGAAAACATGAAAACAACCAAAGGAAACACATAAAATGGCTCAATACAGATTATCTAGTGTAATCGTAGTCTCCAGAAGCTCAGAGATGCCAAAATGATTTCAAAAGACATTATTTACACCTTTTTTACACCAAAATCCTCTTCAGACAGGATGCATGCTAACACTTTTTGCATAGCAGCTACAGTTAAAATTTCAGCTTCAAAAGGGTGTAAATCAAATCAATTTAGGATCTCGGGCTTCTTCATTGACTTGGATCACACCGGACAAACTGTATGGAGCCGTTTAATGGGTTTTCTGGGTTTTCTGTTTTTTAATGTTTTAAAACAAGTCCATAGCTTCTTCATTTATTTAGGAGAACGCTACAAAGCTGTTTTGCTGTGAAGCTCCAGAAATGTTTTGTGGAATCAGAAACTTCACCCGACTTTCGAATGGCATGGGGGTGAGTAGGTGATGACTGAATTTTTCTAATTTGGGTGAACTTTTCCTTTAACCTCACTGTGATAAACATAAAGCTGCCGTGATAAACACATTGGCTCAGTGAGTTGGTGACCTACCCATGTTGTTGAGGGAGCTGCCGCTGGATGGAGAGATCTGGAGCAGACGAGGGTCGATGAAGGGAGTGAAGGATGAGGAAGACTTGTGTTTGGACATGGAGTTGATTTCCGACTGCGACTGACAGAGATCGGAGACATTTAGAATGTGAATAAAAAGCAGCAATTAATGTTTCTTGAAAAAACTTTCTGTTTTTGGTCCTAAGTATAACAAAGATTTGTACAGTGATTAGTAATTGATAAATCTGACAGTTACTGCTTAATTTATAGTACAACAGCGACAGAACCCTCAATTTTGAACTTATGAGTTACAGTTGTACCTCTAGGGGCACATAAAACAGCATTCAGCTCAACTGTGTTCAATTACGCTACATTTTATGACACACGAGTGGGAATGCATAGTTGGCACTGCATTCGCGGTTATAATAAAATCAAAAGACAACAATGACGTGCAATTAGTTGTTTACGAAGTCAACGAGGACAGAGATGTTAGAGAGGAAAAACAACATGTGCGACAAGAAGAAATGTGCTGAGGGAAATGAGAAATGATCCAAACATCAACTGCTGTGAAGTGTCAGAGGAAAAGGCTTCTTCTAATAAAGCGCAGAGGAGGATCATAACTCAACCACCCAAGCTGTTGTTTGCACTTACTGCAAAGGAGGCAGTAATTTATATTAATGAACATTAATGTGATTTCTTCTCTTTAAGTAGGTCATGTCTGCTTGAGGACTTAATCTCCATCCTATATTTGGCACAATAAAAATGTAATATATTGTCCTATTTCATTCATACAGACACACCCTGCATGCCATCACCCAACACTGCTTAGACTATTCAAAGTGGTTATAATGCACTGCTAAGAGATGCTTGTTGGTAGTTCACCCCAAAGAAGCTTGAAGTTAGTTTCCTCATTGCCAATGCCCGTGTTCTACCACCAGGAGGCGCCAGTGTTAGCAGCGACAGTGCAATGCAGTGAGATGCAGTGAGCCCAAACCAGGTGTCAGCCAAGCCAGAGGGGGGCAGAGGAGAGCCAGAGTGAAGCCAGGAGGACACACAGGGGGGGCAGGATAGGGCGCAGAGAGGCTCCGACCAACAAGCAAGGACTGGATGGCAGATTTGTACAGGCTTAGAGATGGAGGCGTCATTGCTACAGTGATAAATATCAACAGATTCGGCTTAAACTAACTATTAAAAAAAAAAAGCAGTTGCAAATTATTTTACCTTGTTTCACGTCCAGAGGATGGCGATATAAAAACTTAAAGTCAAGCAAAACACTTGTCGGTTCTCTAGTGGGCAACTTGTGCAGTAAATCTTTCACCATCTTGGACACAAACTAGGTGAAACAAACAGTTGCACCTGCTATTTCACCCCAATCTGCTCGCTGCATGTCTAAGCCCGTACACTCTGCAACGGTCCATTCCTCTATTGTTTGTCTCGGTGGCGTGAGGGCGACATACCTCGATGGCAGTGAACTTGTCCAGGGGGTTCTGTGGGGACATGGCAGGGCTGGCATGGCTAGATGATGAGGGGAAGGAGGAAGAGGTGGAGGAGGAGGAGGAAGGGATGGTGGTGGACGAGGAAGGGGGGTGATGGCTCTGCTGGATAAGGTCAGGTAGGTGGTGTATGTGGCCGGCAAAGCCGTTTTTCTCTGGGAGCCCATGGTTGGGGGGTTGGGGCTGGCCGTGGCCGTGACCAGGGCCAGCCGAGGAAGAGGAGGACGAGAGATTGACCAACCGCTTTATGTCAACGGTGCTCTGGAAGCAAGAACAGGCACACTTGGGCTCGAGCAAGCAGGTAGAGAGATGGAGGAGATGCATGTTTGGCTGCTATCATGATTTACTCCTCTTATCCTGACACCCACAACATATTCTTTGGAGACCACCACCACTGGGCATGTTGCATTAAATGCAAGCTATAACTATCTGATGTATTAGAAATGTGAAAGGTGAAGCAGAAAGTCTATAATGACAAAAATGACATAAAAAAGCTCGGTAATATACAGGAAGGCAGAGGAAATGGTGCAGAATGAATGGATAAACAATATGGACACTGGACAAATGACATTTCTATCAACTACAAAATATGCCTTTAACTAAACAACAACTGGGCGATCTCAATAAAACAAATTGCCGTCTCCTCTTACCTGTCTTATAACCAGCGTGCCGTCCTTGGAGGGCGTAGTGGCTTGGTCGCTCTCCGAGTCCTCCACCAGCATGGTCTTTGCAGACTCTGTCTCCCCGTTACTCAGCCTCCTGCAGAAGCCATGGGGAAATCTGTTGTCCATAATCAGACCAGTGTTAACAGTCATGCAGAAACACCATGCGACACTGATGGCTCTGACAGAATCTTGCCGTTTTTTATATTTACATATGAAATTAATAAGATTAATGAAACAGTGGGGACACCACTGAAACGACATCATCACATTTCTACCTACCCAGCTCTGGAGTCCTCGGCTCCAGAGGTGGACTCCTCCCCCGCCTCCTGGTCCACCTCCTCCTCGTCTTCCTCGTCTGTGGTGCCCGAGTCCTCGCTTGAGGACGAGTAGTCAGTGACCTTGTGGGGAGGCCTCACGTCGTCTACCGCACGAAGCTCCTTGGCCAGAGCCGTCAGGTCCTAAGAGGAACAGTAAGGAAGTCTTAAAAAGACAGTTCGATATTTTGGCAAAACAGTCTAGAATGACGCCACTATGCAATGACCAAACCCAAAAGCTAAACATGCTTTAATTCTCCAACAAATTAACCGATCTCAAGTCAACCACTGCATAAAAGGATCTTGTTTTCTAGACAGCCTGGAAGGAGCCTCAAAGTCATCCCTCCTCACTTGTCTGTTCAACTAACATGTACTGTATCTAGTCTCAGACCTCTGGGTATGACAGTTTGAAATCTTGTGAGACCTGGGCTAAGATCCCAGTTAGTCTAATTTAGGAGGCAGTAAGTTAAGTGGCATATTGTTAGGATGTCTTGTAACTGTGTCACCCTCAGCTTGTTTTCTCTTAATAATGCAGTCTTGTAAGGTCAGCGACGAGCAAGAAGGGGAGGAGGGATTCTTCCCTGACATGCTCAACAAAGCAAATGGGTTTTTATCAAACAACAAAGCCAGGTGAGATTAGAAGCAATTCTGGCAAGTACAAGGAAACAGTAGTATGCATTCAAATGTGCTCGCATTCAAATCCAGGCTCAGGAAGCTGCCAGAGACTGTTAACCCTTCCAGCGCCATCAATGACAAGCAATAAAGTGAGAAAGAACTGTGCAGGCGTGAGGGAAGATGCCAGCAGAAGGCGATCACATCACAGTAACCAAAGACAGAACTAAAAAAGAATCACTGCATTAATCCTCACAAAGTAGAAGCAGTTCTTTTTTTATCACAAGTCTTTATTAAATAATGCAATTAGAGGTGCAATGGTGCAAGCATAGCATAGGCGTGATCTCATTTAATAGTCTTACCGCATCACCCTAAGAGGTTCCCCAACAATCACGAACCATTGGATTCATGAGAAGTTGCACACACCAGATGGTTGAATAATTAGAGTAGTAGAAAATAGAGAAAGTGGAGAAAAAAAATAAAACAGTTTTTCACCCATTCAGCATCAAACAAGTTTAAGCAGCACTTTAGTGACAGTGGACTTACAGCTGGTCGAGTGGGCCGGGCAAGGTTCTTTTCATCTTGTTTTTTGGGAACATTTTCAGGCCGCTGGAGAGGCGACCCTTCGGATTTAGAGGAAGCTTTGGGGGAACAAAAGGACGAAACATTAGGGACGGGGAACTGAATTGTGCGAGCAGAGAACAGCAGAAAACGTACCAGAGCTTGAGCAGATAGCACCAACGTAGTAATGAGTGAGGATGGTGTTATTATAGTAATAATGATAATGTACCGTTGACTGTAAAATGAAGGTGGACAACATTAAAGCTCCCCAAAAGTGAAGCCAAAACATCTCGACTGCCCCCTGGTGGTTGGTTGCAGTATAGGTCATCACTCCCTCTATGTTAGCAGATAGGACATGAGCCAATCTAAAAACTCAAAGTACACATCAAATAAAATTTTCCCAAAGATGGTTTCTGTCATTTTAGGTAGTTCTTATAACGCTGAAGTATGTTCAAGGGTTCATTTTTCTGATAAGTTTGGTTTTAATTAGTTAGTAAATGATATAAAAAGGGGGTAAAACATAATGATTTACAGCTGAGGCCTGCTCGCCATTGGGTGGGCAGGTGTATGGGCGGAAACTTGATACCATGGCTCCACCACCCAATCACTACTCTCCAAATGACATCACCAGCACAAGACAGCAGCGCTCGTATCCGGTATATTTTGGCTTCATTTTTGCACAGTGGGAGGAAGTGGAGACGTATCGCCCATCTTTATTTATGTCAACGTAATGTAGAGTCGGAGAAATGTAGCCGAGTACGGTACCAGGGGACTCACAGCGTGGCCTGAAGCGGTCACCTGGGCTGGCCTGGGAGCTGGAGTTGGAAGAGCCGGAGGAACTGCCGCTGCCTGGCCGAGGCTGCAGCTTCTCCACTCTGTCCCACAGGGGGCGCTGCTCCACATTACTGTCGCAAAGAACAATGCCACATTAACAAGCACAGTGGGAACAAATGGTAATCATTCACAGTACACTCATTGTTGTTTTCTTTCCGTTTTTCCAGGATTTGCCACTGAGTATGTGCTTTAATTTATACGTATAGAAATATGTTTTTGTGCTTTAAATTACACCAGTCCATATAAAAATTACTTTGTACTACTCATCACGTTCTAAGTCACAAAAATCAGGCTAAGATTGATTCACATTTTAGAAGATCAGTATGTGGAACTAATTTAACCAAATTTGAGAGAATAGAAGTTTTCCTTTCATCCACCTGTAACTTTTACTACTGCGAGTGTATATAAAATAAATTATTGCCGTTATATCTTTTACATATTCTTAACATTATGATTTACCAATGTACATTCATGTTAAAATAAACAGATATTTGCAAGTATAGTATATTATATTTGCTAAACACATCACTCTATAGATATATTTAGATATGTGAATCTTTCTGCTAGTGTAACGTTTTCAGCCTATTCCTGCCAACCTGCAGTGTCACTGGCAACAGCAGTGATGTTCCTGTAATATAAGTTTAAATGTGTGCAACTGACTCACAACTTTGAAAACTACTACATAATCCAAACAAAAAAAACCCCTCTGTACTTACCCGCCAGCACCCCTCTGTCCACCCTGGTTGCCAGGTTGTGATGGCAGAGGGGACTCTCGGCGCGACAGCACTGGAGACCTGGATGTTGTCCTTACTGGGACCTGGAAGAAACAGAATCAAAGTTCTTCAAACAGCGTGCAGGTACGTGTGTATGTTAGATCAGGGGTTTGCAATCTTTTGTAACTTAAGGCCCATTTCTGATTGTCAACAAATTTCTGAGGGCCACCTTGAATGACAAAAACTTTCACATTCAAACAAGATTTCAATCCAGTAGTAGTTGTTTTCCACAACAGAATCCAATCTTGATGGTCATGAGACTGAACACAGCACAGAACACACAAACAGACAGGTTGTGGTTGAGCAGTACAAGTGAAGTGAGGGGCATGACAGGAAGGTCAGGAAAGGTATTGGGGAGGGGACCCTCATCAGCTCCTTACCTTGGGAGGTACCTCCTCGTTGCTGGCCTGGTGTTCAGCCCTAGCTTGAGGGTGGTGGAGGGGAGGTTGGGGCTGGGGGTCAGTGCGTGCGGGCGATGGGTGGTGGTGGTGGTGATGGTGGGGGTCCTGGGAACGCAGGTGGAGTTGTGCAAAGCTAGAGGCCACGCCGCCGGGCTCGCTGAAGGACTGGGAGCGAGAGACCACGGGCGGAGGAGGAGGAGAGGGGGCGGCGCTGTTGCTACTTTTTAGAGCAGCCAGGTGGGACCACTGGACCTTTTAGGGAGTAAGGGAGTGGGGGGGGGGGGGAGACAGGAGGAGGGGAGGTGAAACAAGCAGACAACACAGTGAGACATGAGGGAAGATGTGTGTGGCTTTTCACATACATGTGCTTAGATTCACACACATTCATACGGCAGACGCACAACATGACACAATGAGGTGTTTCACCTAGATTCATCGTCTGGGCATTAGACTGACGAATAAGGAATAGTTCAACATTTTGGGAAATATGATGCTAAAAACACAACTTGTTGTACGGTTTAAATAAAAAGAAAAACTTTTTAAGGGGGTCTGAAACGTGTTCACAAACATCTGCTGCTCATCTTGGCAGGTAAGAGAGCCCTAACATGTTATTTGCATTAAATGGAACCAAATGGAAATCAGACAGTGTGTTTCATGTGTATGACAATCAATTTTGCCTGTTGTTGTGACTTCTTTTTTTAAATTTTTTTTACAGAGGACAACAGTTCAGTAGGCGGTCCTTTAATGTGGCCCAGGACACATTCACGTACAAACTACTAAAACAACAGGGTCATATGTCCCCCACATTTGTGGTCCAAGCTAAGCTTACTGTCGACCTCTGATCGGATCACCCAAGACGCATGTTATTGCCAGTTGTAAACAGCCTCTTGGATTAAATCCAGAGTTAAAATAGAAAAATCAAAAATCCATTTCTCTAATATCAACATACCAGATATATCCCCCTTCTTACTACTGAGGATAGTGGCTGAATCATCTGCAATTGTGGGCTTCCTGTACAAGTCTACAGCAAAAATTTGCTTAAGAAATCAAAAGGGGAACCGCTTAAAGCGACAGTTCACCCAAACACACAAAAACACCAACTGTTCTGAAAATAAGGAAGATATGTAGCTCAAACATGGGTCCAATAGTTGAAATGTCCAACAAGTCCAGCAGTGAGGGGGGAAAAAGAGAACGACAGAAGACAGATGAAAAGGCAAGGGAGGAGGAGGAGGAGGAAGGAGTTACCTGAGGCTCCATGGGCCGGTGCATGGCGGAGGTCTCGGAGGAGGAGCCACCATTGGAGAACGGTTCAGAGGAGCGGGGAGGCAGAGGGGGCTGCTTGGGAGGAGGGGCGGTCTGAGGGGAGCCCTGAATGTTCTTACGGTACCGCTCATCGACCTGGGGTGAGGGAATCGTATAGGACAAAGATGGAATGAGGGTCAGGGGACATAATTCAATGATTGAAATAAAATAGATAAAAATCAAGTAGAAGGGAACCACCTCTAAAGTTTAAAATAACAGTGGCAAAGATGAAAAGTGTGCACAGTACATGAGGCTGAGTGATTTTAAGCCAGAATTAACTGGGGGGTTTTCCTGATTAAAAATGGTTCCCATCCACTTGTTTTTTCACATATTACTGCCCCTTAGGAGGCTTTTGTCATAATCAAAAACCTTCATATTTAATCGACAGAGATCAACAATAAAGACATCTGGTGACAATGATATTAAACATGCTTGAAGCCCATTCGAGGCAGCCGTACAGACACAAGTCTATGTGCAAAGACAAAGGTGAAGACAGGACTCTTTCAAACAGTTGCATCCTTGAAAACGTATTTGAGTGCTAAAACGTGGGAAAGATCATTGTTAATGACATGGAACAGCCCTGCCGACGACAGGAGAAACTGCTTTGGCGTCCTACATGTTAGTCTGGGCCTCAGCCATCCACATGCAATGGCCCAACACACATCGAGTGTCAGAACAGCCATATTGAAGAATAATCACGTCGGCCATCCAAGATCAAGAGAAATTCCTAACACCTGTGGCTCTGTATTGTTCTGAGGAGAAAAACTTTTAAGAAAAAAGGATGAAAGGGCCACTTGACTTGTTTCCTTCTTATAAGACAAGATTCAAATGACATATAAGAGTGAAAAATTAGGGGATCTAAAAAGAATAAAAGCTAGAAAAATGCTCATGTAAGCAAGATATGAATCATCTTTATTTCAATAGGGAAATAAGTAAATAATTTGAAAATTGAGTCTAAAAGATATGATTATTTTTCTACAAATTATTTCTCTTTCTCTTGCTCAGCCTGCTTCAAGTGACAATTAAGACAAAAACCTTTCAAACATCCTGATAGTTTTAGTAGTCAAGGAGACGAGCAACGTTGCAAGTGAGAGCGAGTGCCAAAAGAGAGTGTGGAGGAGAACAGCTCGGTTTTATTTAGGACAAAAAAAGGCTGGTTGCTGGTGGCTGCAAGCCTGGGGGGTTTCATTCAAAAGGGTCTGGCAGAGAGTCGCCTGCATTGTAACAAATTAGTTACTGCTGTGGAATGACACCACTGCATCAGAACAGAAAACGGCACATTAAATGCAATAACTTGGGCTAAAAACAAAAGCACCGTTTGCTCGCACCACCTCTATCGTCACGGTCAATGAGGCTGTGTGAAGACAAGCAAGAAGAAGGTGGAAAAGAGCAGGCAGAGCTGAGGAGGAGGTTCACCTCTCTGATAGGCTGAGGAGGATGACTGACAGGCTCTGCGGGCCTATCGGGCTCCAAACTTTTTGCCTGGGGAGGTTCAGAGTCAGTGGGGGTTTCAGTCTGAGGGGGGCTGGGGGAGTTTGAGAGCTGGCTGGGACATGTCTCATCAGAGTCAGTCCTCTCCGGCACCACTGCTTGGGATTTGGCACTATCCGAGGGGACTGTCTGAGGGGCTCTGGAGGACTCATAAGCGCCTTTTGCTACAGCAGCAGCACTGTCAAGGACCTGAGCTTGAGGGGTTGTGCTGAGGATTCTGTCAGGGGGCAGGGTGGAGGTCTGTGGAGGTTTGTTATGGTCTAAAGGGACTTTGGTCTTGTCTACAGGCTGCTGTTTGGATTCGTGCTGGAGCGACAACAGGTAGGCCTGCTCCTGCTGCAGGCGCTTATGGAGTCGCTCAGCCTTGCGCTGCTCCTCGAGCTCCCGCCACTTGAACTCCTATTGCAGAGTGTGGGATTGATTCAAAGTGGTGAGAAGAGAGGGGAGAGTCGGCGTCGGCCTCACAAACTTAGGCCAACTAAAAATCAGTGCCACCTTTAAAATCCTTTCCTTGAAACACATTTATAGACATACAGGTAAGCATTTGTCACTGCATTTGTCTGTTTTATACACCAGTAAAACCATTTTATTTATATGGAATACGAACATTTTTGATGGGTGTCTCTGTCTGGCTGTTTTAATCCTTATTACAAGGACAAAACATGGTACAGATTAAATGAAAAATAAAATAAAATGTAAAAATGCATAAGAAGAGTTTGGACTTACAATTGTTTTAGATTTTTTGGATTTTACAAAAATAATGCAAAACATGATTCAAAAAAGAAAAAAGATGGACACAAAATGTGACACAATGGACGACTACATTTCCTTTTGATTATTTTTGTAATGCAAGTGATTCAACAATTTTAAGATCTAAAGAGGATTTGCCGTTTTTAAGTTAAACCAAGTTAAGTGAAACCACAACTCTTGTTCCATTCATAAATGTGAATAAAAAAACAAACAGTCAAGTCAAAACATGAACTCTGATTTAACCATTTTCAATTCTACAACATAGTCTTAATATAACTCTAATCTCTCATAGTATTAAATGAGTAAAGGACTTCACTGTAATGCCCATTTTTATAAAAAGTTTAAAGCCAAGACAAAACAATCCTGATCTATAACAGGCAGCTATGGCAGCTGTGTTAATAATATTCTGGAGGTGATATGTGGTGCATGTGTTCGACTGACCAGCAGCATGGCCTGTTCACGGAGCAGCTGCTCCTGCAGCATCTCAAGGTGTCTCTGCTCCTCCTCCAGCTGACGCCTGATGTACTCCTGTCAATCAAAACGAGGCAAAGCAGCCAGTGTCGTTAGTGGGGCATCCAAAATATAATGTCCAGCTTTACATCCTGTATGTCGTTTCCATTTCTGTTTTTTCTTCTCAAGTTTCTTTCCTGTCCTGCTGGAATAACAATTTGCAAGTCTTATGGAGACATTTAAGCCAGCAGTGCACCACAGTCAACATCTAATCTGGCTTATTCTCACAGGTAATGTGGCAGATGTTGCAACCTTAAAATCCACAGCTCATACTGTCTACATTTTGGATCTCACTGACAAGCATCATCTGTTTTAATCCCAACTAGCAAACTAGCAAGCATGGACAGACATCCAGTCCATCACAAAAATCAGTATGCCATCAATAGGCCAGAGCCCGTATTTTACAGCAGACCTGTTCTCGATCGTTCCTTCTCTTCTCGTCCTCGGCCCGCCGGCGTTCCTCCTCTTCTTTACGTCGACGATCCATCTCTTCGATACGCCTCTTCTCCTCTTGCTCACGCCGACGCTGCTCGCGCTCCTGTTGCCTCCTCATCTCCCGTTCTCGGCGCTGTTGCTGAGGGGGCAGGAGACAAAGAAATGTCAGAAATTCTCAACAAAAAAACCCCATAATTTTCAGCAATCTAATCAGTCACATCTCCAGAAATGCTCCAGAAAAAAAACAACCCCCAAACATCCTACCTCCTCCAGCCGCCTCCTCTGCTCCTTCTGTTGCTCAATGCGTTTCTGCCTCTCAGCCAGTAGCTGGCGCTTGTACTCCTCCTGCTCCCGGAGCTGCTGCTCCTGGAGAAGCTGCTGGCGACGGAGTGCCTCTGATCGCTCCTTGTTCTCCTGCTGCAAGCGGATGAAGTCGCGGCGCAGGGTTGACTCACCTGGCACATTGACAATGGAGCTGGACGGCGGGAGGAAATGGGACAGGGCCATTAGATTAGAGAGATAAGCCTTCCAATAAGTAGGTACACCTGATTTTAAGAAGAGCTGTCACCACTATACCATACCTAGGCTCTCCCTCCTGCTCTGGGGGATCCTCTTCCTCCTCTTCACTGCCACTGTACTCGTACTCTGTCTCATCTGCACAAGAAATAATATACAAGTTGGAAACAGAACTCAAAGTAAGATTTTCTAGGTTTTCTGCATCAATAAAGACAGAAAAAGGAAGCAAAGTAACCAGCTGACATGTGAATACAGAGAGACATACGCACCCTTCTCTCCCCTCTTCTTCTTGGTACGGTCAATGTGGTCTTTGAGCTGAATGCGGACTTGCCTCTCGTTAGGCTGGTCTCGGATGAAGGGGTGCTTCAGCAGCTGCTCCGTCGGGGGGCGCTGCGTGTAGTTCTTTACCAGACAGCTCTCGATGAAACTAAAAAACTTTTTGGACCTGTGGGGGTTTGTAGAGGAAGAGCGGAGAAGGAGAGTGAACAGAGAGAACTAAAGCGTGATAGAGAGGGTGACATATAAAAAGAGACAGCGGGTGCCACACAAATATTTCAGCCATGAAAGGATAGAGCACATCCAAGGATCTTAAGTAAAACGGACATTTCTGCAAACAAGCTCTGATTCCAGATTACCAATCAGTAAACAACATTCCAGACTGTCAAGTCTCTGAAACAGAGAGCACAACAACCTCTGGTTTCTCTGTGTTAATTGAGGTTTACACATGCGGACAGGCAGCATTGAACCTTTCATCACAGATATACCATGAAAACTCTGAAATATGAGGTGCAGCACAATGAAATTATCATCACCACTGCACCTGCTGCCATTAAGGTGCGGGCTCATTTCAATTGGAAGATTCAAAAATGAAACGATCTAACAGCAAAAACACCTATTATTCAATGCAAGATAGGATCTATAATAAAGCAGAAACCGATCGATACCACAACTGGCTCTAGAGCCAAATAGAAAGTTGCAGGTTTTTTCTGCAGTGCGTCCAGAGCAGCAGTGTGTGCCAGGAGAGGCTGAGCCTGCCAGAGCAGGTGTACCACAGATGTTCAGCTCAACAGCAAAGCAAAGAGGAAAGGCCAAGCTCGGATTCAAGCCTCTGTAGCTGCCTGCTCTCATGTCAGAGATAAAAATCAAAATGCACAAGAGTACAAAGAAAGATCCCATACATAAAATACAGAAAAGCTTTATATGTCAGGATTTTGTTTGGGTGAAAAAACTAAAGTAGAAATACTCACATGTGCAAAAGCATCACATCCTTTGTGTGTTGTACTCACCATTTTTTAGATTTGAGCCTGGGAGGTGGGTTTCTTGGAATAAGGAAGAGCGCACGCATTGGGTGCATGTCACAAAGCGCTGGAAGAAGACACATGAAGACAGACCAATAAGAATTTAACAAGACTGAACAAACAAAACCAACTAACATCAAGAAGAACTGGTACTCACGTGGTGCTCCCTCAGCCATTTCAATAGCGGTGATACCACAGGACCACAGATCACTCTGCGAGACATGACGCCCATTAATCAAAACCACAGCAAGCACACGTTTAGACAAATAACAGTGCTCACAGGTACAATGCACCCATTTTACACAACTACATAATGTCAAGTGTTGTGCTGGAGACTTCTCTGGAGGCTCTTACTCGGTAATCGTATGTGGCGTCTGGGTTCTCGTCACAAGCAATGACCTCAGGGGCCATCCAGTAAGGGGTTCCGATGAAGGTGTTTCTCCTCCCCACTGTCCGATCCAGCTGAGCACTCACGCCAAAGTCAACTAGAGAGAGTAATTAGAGTGATCACAGTCAGCAAGGTGTTGGAATGAATGAATAATAATTTCAGGAGCAGCTGGGGGTTTTCATTAATGTCATTTTTACCCTTTATTTCTATGACAACAATTCATGTTTAACGTTATCATTCTTTAGATTTTCATGAAATCAAACCCCACTTTTGATACCTGCAATAGACATAGGGGAAGTGGTGGGGGGAGGTGGGGTGGGACTTTTAACACTGGTTTGTGGAGGAAGATGAACTATTTCAATTCACATTAGCAGTCACATGTCTTTATTTCTGCTATGGAAACAGATGAAAGATGCCTAGACTGTGTGATAACAACAATCACTGCATGTCATTTCCATCAAGTTCCAATTTCCATGCAATTTCCATAGAGAGCTTCATCACATGGTGCAAAAAAAATTACCTGAGGCTCAATGTCAGCAAAAACCAAAGAGCTTGTGTTGGACTACAGTGCTTCTAATATAGATGTTGCTGCAAAGAAGCTCCAAATTATAAAACATGAATCCCTCACAGACATGTTCAACCCGGCAGTACAGAAGATCTATATAATCTAATCTCCCCTTCTGTTACTAAATTATGGTGTTGAATAATGGCCAGAAAAGTGTTTTTGTTATTCTGTTAGACATTTGTGTGAAATTTTGTCATAATTAGCGAACGAATTCTTGAGTGATGACTAAAAATCGCTGCCCCGTAAGCTTCGAAAAAGTTAGAAAACATATGGATAAACTAGTGTTGCCACTCACCTAGTTTGACTTCAGCATTCTCAGTCAGCAGAACGTTCTGGCCCTTAATGTCACGGTGGATAACGTGGTGGGCATGTAGATGGGCCAGACCCTGAGGAGGGAAAAAGAGACATAAGACAAGGGAGAGAGGAGAGGCGAGGAGAGGAGGGGAGGGGAGGCTCACCCTGAGGATCTCTCTGGAGATGTAGGCGATCCAGTCTTCCTTCAGCTGGTTCCCCTTGGTGTTCTTCACCAGGTCTGTGATCGAACCAGCTCCACAGAACTCCATCACCAACTTAAAAACAGGTACAGATTATGAATCATCAGGAGCCAAGTCCGTGATATCTGACCAAACAATCATAACTTTAATACATGACCCTTGTAAACACTGCCCAAATATAATGAGACCACATTGGTTATGAACTAGAAAAAATATTAAATTGCTAGAGGGCTATGGAGAACATTTCAAATTATAGAGCTCTGAAAGAGGAAAGTGGGTGGAAGAAATAATCATGGCAGCCACATATTTTCCTTCCATACCCTTTACTCAACCTTAATTTCTTGAATGGATTTTAGGACTTACCCATAGCTGGTCATCGTGTCCCGGGGGGCTCTTTTTAATGAAAGCACCATAGTAGGTGGCTATGTTTCGGTGGTGGGAATACTTCTTCAGCATATTGATCTCCAGTTTAATTTCCTCCTCTTCATCCTGGACACAAATAAACACACACACACTTGTTACAGAGGTAAGAAAGACAAATTGGTGTTTAGTGTTTCTTTCCAGAGAGGAAACCTTTAGGGGGGAAATGCAATAATCAGTTTCTGGGCATCTGCCTTTAATCATCATTTGGCCTTGAGTGACATTTCATTTCAGATCCAAATCAATTCACTTCCATCCTTAGGGTCATAGCAAGTGTCCAACTATGTGACAATGCCCTATTGTGGTTTCATTTCAGCCTGACCAGACCTTATTCATCATGCGTCCATATAACAATGCAGCGGGAGTTGTGCGTCTACTGACAAATGATTCCTTTGTTTAGAGATTAATGATGCATGAGTGAGTCTCATTGTGACTTGATGTATACAGTAGCCATTATCAGTAATCCCTTGTAAAAATAAATAAATATACATTAGATCGATGGCAAATCCCCAACAGATATACAGTACGTTATAGTGAGGCCGACATTGTCCTGAACAGAGTTGAAAGAATCCTGTCCATTTTCCTACAAAAGCACAGTAAATATTATGAATATTGGGCCACTTAATGGAAGAAGAATAAATCAGCAGGAAATTAATGACTTTAAAAATCAAATGCAACCTTAAAACAGACAAAAAGACCCTGTAGATAGATACAGAATGCAATAGGGAATTCGGTGGGCTTATCCAGAGTTTAAAAAAAAAAAAAGCTGAACCAACTGCGAGATGTGTATTGACGCAGTGTATAGTCTCTGCTGGAAATGGCCTTTAGTGCCAGGTAAAAGATGCAAACATGTCCAGTATCACATCTTAATAAAAAAGGTCACAGCTAGCTGCAGTGCTAGCTCCCTGCGTGCACCCAATAGCAACTTGACAATGATTAACAGTGACACACTAATTGCACACATGCAGGGATCAGCCTGCGAGTGGTTTGCTTTATGGTTACATGACCTCTCCTCTCCTATAGAAAATACAGTGGGAGGAGGGGTACAGCCTTATCACGACTACAATGTGAGGGATTAACGGTGACTTTTTTTCCCAATTATCACCAGGACGCATGGCACTAAAATGTGGTGAGATTAAGAGAAAGGTGATGATACATGTGCACATCACTGAACTGTGTACATGCATCATCACCTATAGCCAAATGGCAGTCTAGCTATCTATGCCTGCGGCCATACTGCTGCTGCATGACTAGTTTAAGTTGACGTAAGCCTTTCTGTTGTGGGCAGAAACCCTTCCCATCCAACCCCCTCTCTCTGCTGTGCAGCTGTTGGATTATCACACTCCCGACAGCGAAAGCCTCACTGCCACAGGTCAGGTGGTGAGGTGAGGGAAAGACCAACACACTCATATGGTGATGTGTGTCAAAGAGAGAGAGAGAGAGAAAGAGGGCAGAGGAGGAGGTGTGGAGATTTGTCAAATGACAGCCAAGAAGATGTGAGGGAAAACATGTGTCAATGTACAATACACACAGTTATTAATCTGTGGTACTGGAGCTGTACCAGACTGTTGAGAAGTAGTGCACAGCAGCTACACAAGAACAAAGCCATTATCTGCCCAAGTCGTCCAGTCAGCGCTATACCAGAGGACTGGGGATGATTTAATATATAACAAAATAGAGCCAAGAGTAGAAAGGCATCCATTTTGAGCTTCAGGGCTCTATGGCAGCACAGAGGAGGAGTTGAGGAGTGTTTGGATTTGGGAATGTGGAGCAGGGATGAGAATGTGGGTCAGAGTGATACTGGACAGGCCAGCGTGCCTGTGGATGAGCTCCACAGCCAGGACAGAGGGAGGGAGAGCAACATGGCCTCACTAAACCACAGCGGCGATGATCAGGAGATGCGGAAAAGCACTTCAGTGTGACTTAGTCAAATCCAAAGCCTTGTTATGCAGGTCCCACACTGATATTTTGCACTATAAACATTGGATATTAATACATTCTCCATGTAGTTATACTACCTTTAAATGACTACTAACCATCTTCATTGTTGATGAATCTGGTGATTATTTTCCTGATTAATTGTTTGGCCTATAAAATTTCCAGTCATCTCAGATCAAACTGCACCATTATCCAAATACACCAAATGAAAATTTGTCACTTTAATGGATTAGCATACTGTTTGATGAATTAAATCACCGGCACACTGACTTACTGAGGGAGCTCTACCAATAAGTCAGCTTTATCAGTTTATTGTTGGAGACAGAACATAATGACTCATTCAAGGGAGTGCAGCTAATAAACATAAACAGATCTTGACCTATATTAGTCATTGTCAAGGAATATACAATGTCTTACTCATGGAATCATGGAAGAATCTGCATTAATTAGGTTTCTCAACTTATTTATTGACATATTAATTTATATACTAATATACTTAATAACAGGGCTCAACAATAACGATTGGCCACTAGGCCATGGCAAGTAAAATGCCACTTTGGGCCAGTAAATCTAGCAACTCAAAGTGGTAAAAAGAATAAAGGTTTCTCTGGAGCTGATGATGGTGAAGTACATGCAAACATTTTAATTATCTTAGAAACGAGTTTAGTCGAGTGGCCTTTGAGGATGTAATTTGTTGCAAGTTGTGTCGTTTTTCAAAAGTCGTTGTTATTTGATAACCGCTTATAAAGGCAGGTCAAAATTGACCCACTTGCCCGAAAAACATAAATGTTGAACCCTTAATAATGGACTATTTCACTTTTAAAAGCAAAAAGCAACACCTGTTTACTTATCATATGGTAAAACAGGTTTAGCCTCAGTTGGCACCTGCTCTGCGTGACAAATGATTTCCATTAAACAGAAGCACTGTTGTTCATAAGCAGAAGGCACACCTACACTACTGTTCTGTCACACAGAAAGGAAATGGTTGGGCAATATTCTATATACCGATTACACATGATAACGAATCAGAAGAGCGTGTCAGTCTGACTCATCATGACGTAGGTTCATTTGAGGAGTGGCAGCAGGCAAGTCGGAGCATATAGCTTTCTGCGGCTGCTGCGTCAGTAGCCTCTTTTAGCCTCCTCAGGGTTATCTTAAACACAGTGCCAGTTAATGTTGGGAATACGTAGCACTCAAAAGAGGTAAATGTGTCCTTAACAGGGTAGTGATGCGTGGGTGAAATTTAGCTGATGACTTTAGACTTTGCTTCCCAAGGGAAGATGATGAGCTCCAGGCCTCAAGTGCAGCTAGTCTCCAGCCAGAATTCACCAGTGAGGCCTGTTATTGGTGCATGCAACTACACCCATATTCCTCCATCATTATTATGGCCGTGTGGGTGGTTGGCCCTGCTGGCCTTCACTGCCACTCTGAAACCTTGTGCTTTGTGTTTCTGCTATGTGTGGTTGTGTGCCTCCTCATCTGCAGACAGGACCTCCCACAGCTGAGGCCAGCCTGCTGGCCACTAAATGACGCACTTCACTCAATAAGCATCCTGTTGCCTCTACCCTTCCCCTGCTGTTTATTATGGGGTGGAGGGGCTCATTACAGAGCATGGCATTTTCTATGGAAGTTCAAAAACATTTAGATGTCTGATTAGATTCAAAGGAATGTTTACTGATTTTAATATTAACCAGACAGACAGAGCAAAGATATGTTTTAGTATAATGATGTCAAGCTGATATGCTTAACCTTTTTTTCCATTCACAAACCCAATTTATAATACAATGGGGACGGGGTGATCCTACAAACCAATACCCTACCAACTAGATCATCCCTTCAAACACCTGACACAACTGATCTGTAAATCTCTGGAAAGACAGAAAAAACACAATGTACCAAGACATTTTCAGGACAGTGTGTGTGTAATGAAAAAGACAACAACCCGAGTGTAAAAGAAATTATTTCCACAAGACGGATTAAAATTGTAATGAATTGTAAATTAAATAAAAATTACGCATGTGAAGCCAGTAACCAAAATGCAATTGAAATCAGGCTACATTCTATTATTTATCAGATGGAGTAGTCCGACTGTTTGTCATTAGTGATGAGTCCTCATGGCATCCTTTGCACAGCGACTGCTGCTCATGCTTACATTGTGATGTCAAGCTGAAACAACATATTGCTTTGCCTTACCTCTGTGACGTCCATGACTTTGATGGCAGCCAGCTGTCCAGTCTTGACATGACGTCCCTGTGAAGAGACAAAACAGAGGTGAGCGTCCACACTGCACAACAGTGTACTTATTAACTGTCAACTGGGGGATGATTAATGAACTGACAAAATGTGAGCACATTTGTGACCGACAGAAACACAGAATTCCAGTGCATTGCCTAATAAATGAATGCCCAATTTCCAAGTTGTCAATTTGCATTTTTATGTATTTTATTTAGCATTTTTCCAATGTATTATGTATTGTATAAGCCCTGAAAAAAACATACTGGTTAATCCCTAGTTGCAACCCTAATTGTATTAATCAAGGTTAATTAATACAAATGATTACTGAATCTTAATATGATTTAAAAAAAACGACTACTGTTAGTTTATATTTCACATCAGTTAATCAGCTGAAATCAATTGTTTAATTGTTCCCATCATCATCGAAGCTTACAATCTGTATCCCACGGTATAAGTAAGCCTACTAAATACAGTACATACCACAGATGAGCATATTATTCCCAAGCTATATAGTCCTAACATTCCCAGACTTCTCTGCTCTCCTAACACCCTACTGCCACTCCTTACATAAACAAATGACCGAAATAGAGGCCTCTCTACCAGCTCTCTCTCCCACCCCCTGGGTTTTCCCCTTCTGACTCTGTAGGACAACACTGCAGTGATAATGCTGCTGTGTGTCTGCAACAACTGTATCAGGGACACATTCATCAATACAGTACAGAGCTGGTACACAGTTGCAGAAGGAAGACACACCTAAATGCACAGTCACACAGACTCAGACACACATGTGAACACCCCCACCACCCTCATCATCTTAGCCAGTGCATTCCATAGTCAATTGAAACTGTATGGATTATGACAATAAAAGCCAAGCAGGCTTAGGGGCCCTCCCTTTTCACTGGGCAGGAGAGGGGGGTGAGAGGGACATTTTACAATGACTTTAATCCTCTCCACTTTGATCCCAGGGGTCACCACTACAAAAACAGCACTGAAGTTGACATTATGGCTGTCAGCTCCTTGTGTACTAGCAGCTAGTGCCGATGCAGCCTGCTTTGCTGGGTTCACTGGTCACCCTTAAGTGCACTTGAAATTTCTGTCAAAGCTTGACCTGTAGTCACAGGATTTATCAATTAAACTAAATTAGTTGATTCAAATTCAGAAAAATCCCTCTGCAGATGGAAAGTCATGCAGAGAGATCTCCTAAAATCTGGTGCTTAAGAAGACCAAAGCAAATTTGTGATTAATATTTTGAGCCACAATATGTGAGAACGTGATTAGAACTTTCCAGTAACCATATATCATTGAGCTGAAATAATTAGTCAATTAATGAATTAGTCAATTAGTGGAACGACAGGAAATTAATCTGAAACCATTTTTGAAAATCGACTGTTTAAAGCAAAGACAATTGACTTGAAAAAGCAAGAAAGTAGTCGGCTGAAGATGTTTGAATGCCCAGCAAGTAGTAACAGTGAGAAAACGTAAATATGTAAAGAAATAAAAAGATTTTCATGCATTGACAATCGTTTTATAACTGCATCGTAGCCCTCTGAATCAGAATTGAATCGAATCAGGAGGTACCTAGAGATTCCTACCGTAACCTGCAAAGGTTAATCAGTCTTCACCTTTAAAATGAGCTGAAAGAAAAGAGGTCAGGAACTGAAGAATCAAGACGCCAGTTACTCTCCAGCTACCCTCCTTTATTAGGACTGAAGCTCACTCTGAAATGAATACTTTTGGGTCAAAGCTTGCTTCGATCCAAGGATACAGTCACAGAGAGGCCATCCAGATATTTGTGGGATACAGATAACTCACTAACTAAGCCATTACTATTACACTATGCCATTGTTGTTGTGGATTAGACATAACAACAAGTGTCTTGATTGGCTTTTATCCCCTCAACTTCATCCATCCATTGTCACTGAAATAAGAAAAACACTGAGCGGCTACTTTGGGGTTGTACTTTAAGTAATTACAAATAATACGAATATGCACAAATTAAACTAACAAGTTTTTGGAAAGTTGTATTTGGAAAAAATTATGCTGCCAAGTTTTCCCAACAGATCCTACAAATCTATTATTAACTCGGTCAGTCTAGGAAGGACTGGCAAACAAAATCATAAACGCACCAAAGTCAACATATTTCTTCATCTCAAAACGAGATTCATATTTGAGAGCTTGAAAAATCCAATAGTGTGAAAAAGACATGCAGAGTGGGACATTTTTTAGCTGAAAAATAAACTTTTTCTTTTCAAACAAATTGAAAAATGAACATGTTTTGAGAAGGATGGTCTACCTGAAAGTGAAACCATGCTCCTGACCTGAGTTCAACATGGATCTGGCTTTGGCAGGGAGCAGCTGTTTTTAACACAACTATTAATTTTTTTTTACAGATATCAGTCACCACTTGGAGCTCTCTGAGCCATAACTTATGCCCTTCTCAATCAAAAGGATATTTTATTATTGAGCTCAACAGCACATAGAGGATAATTTTGCAGAATTCAATGACTGAATTAAGAAAATAAATGCAACATCTGACATACTGAAATTGTAGTATAAACTCCAGATGTCACCATCAACTTTTAAACTATGGCAAAATGTGATGATCCAATAAAGAGGAACAGAACTCATTATCTAGAATAATTCAATGGCTTGAACAGGAACTGACTAGGTTTTTGACCACGACAAACAGGGTGCCAAAATTAGTCAAACACATATTGAACAGTAACTCGTCATACAGAGGGGGTTTTGGGTCAAAGACGTATCACAATTTAAAGCATTTGGGAATGGGTTCCATGAAGGAGGATCAGTGTAAATGACGACTCTTACTCTGATCTGATCTTGACAATAGTTATCTAAAACAAATAAATAGTGACGTCTATGCTAACTTGCCTCGTGTCATCCCATCAGAACTGACCAACAACATGACAACCTTTTTATTCTTTTCTTTAAATTTTCTTTAAATTAAGTACTTATTAATCTGCTGGTTATTTGTACAATTAATTTATCAATTGTTTAGTTTAGAATCGTCAAAGCAAAATGAGAAATTGAAACTGTCATTCTCTGACAACTAATCAAGTGATCCTTTCAGCTTTCGTCGCATGGTTGGGCCCCTGTTACACGGACCCTTGGAACAGGCATGGATTGATCACAGAGGGGCTGTGGCTAGGCCCTGAAGGGCCCCACTGAAAAAGTAAGCTAGGTGTGGCTGTGGAGGGGTTATCTGAGGCACTGAGCTATCACTCAGCCCTCCCTGGCCTCCATCTCCACTCCTCCCATCGCAGCTCCTCTAAACCATGGCCAGATGTGCTGCTGGCCTCTCTCCAGCTCGGCACTAAACTCATGACTGACTTATTGCCTTTAGAGCCAGAGACATTAAGTACAAATCTACCCTAAAACAAAATGCACTATTCTATGAGGGCTCAATTAAGAACACTGTGAGAAGGAATCTCACTCAACGCTAGAAACTTGATAAGTGTCAACAGACTGTTCTATTAAAGTGAGCGCTGACACAAGGAGTTTGTTGAATTTGAACTTTGCGGTAAAATGCATTACTTCAAGAGCATGTGTAAACCACAAACTGTGCCGGTTAAAGCACTTCAGGTACTGTCATAATAGCCAGCCAAAGTACCAAGAACTTTTAGTCTTAAGAACTACTTTTCAAGGAACTAAAAGCCCGTTTTTGTCTATGTTTCCACCGTGGTCTAAAAGATTAGGCACTTTAATCAATTTACGTATGATGTATCCATTTACAAATTTAAAAAAAAGCAACGGCTGGTTTTACGAGTCCCGGACTTGGACAACGGTCCATCTGTCGTATGTCGTAAGCGCAATGAACAAAAAACAAACAGGTGTGGGTCTGCCGATTTTTAAAAATGGTGGCTGAAATAAAATGCAGTGAGCATTTGACCAATCAGAATCAGCACAGCAAGCCCCACCCCCAAGGTTCCTGTATTTTGGGAAAGTACTAACCCCGAGAAGGGATTTTTTTTTTGGGGGGGGGGGGGGGGGGGGGAT
>JBBPCS010000878.1:848939-859642 GCA_037974645.1 Hollardia meadi
TATGTCCTAGAACTTGATTTAGACCCTGGTCCCTGTGGCGAATTCCTCCAAAGGATCCTAGTCCCTGAGGAAAGTTTGATGGAAACTCAGCTAATGCCTACAATGCCTCACTATTGCTCCAGATGATTTTTAATGTATATAAAATAAAAGCAGTTCAAGATCACTGTACGGAAACCAATGATTCGTGTTTTAGGGTGGATTTTCACTTAACAGAAGTGAGCAGTAATGCTCAGCAGTATTGTTAGTGGTCTGCCCACACAAAGGGGGGAGTACTGTTTCCCATACACTTTTCCACAAGGCTTGTATCTGCATCCTGATTGACCAGAACACAAAGAACCTCTCCCTCCCTACGTCTTTCACATTAATGTAAGATCAATCACTCTCTGCAACTATTTCAAAACGCTGGCTGGCTTTCAAACCAGGTCAAACTCTACTGTTGTTCAGCAACGTGAGTCTTTGCTCACGCTGCCATTGTGCAACACAGTGCTGAAACAGAGCGACATGCTTTCTTCTAACTGACCATGTAGGTGCAAAACAAACTTGGTTTCATGTTATTCGTTCACACAGCGAGAGAGGGAGAGTGCTGCCTGCTGGATGTCATGGTTTGGTTTTCCCAAAGGTCACTGCGTAGTGGTGTGTTAGCTGGTAGAGCTATGGTTAAGAGGGATGGATGACCCTGCCCCAGCACAGGGTCAAGTTAAGATCTAAGGTGACATTTGAACTGGTAGAGAGAGAGAGAGAGAGAGAGAGAGAGAGAGAGAGTGTGAGTGAGTGTGTGTGGACTGAAGGTGATACACAGGGAGGTCACAACCTCCACTACCTTGAGAAGCAAATGCAGCTACACATGACGTATACTCCTACACCTTCCAAAACACACATCAGATGAATGCTGGAGAGAGAAATGATCAATCAACAGTAAGCACCAGGACTGTGCCTTGCCTTACCACTATATACTGCTGCTGCATACCAGCACACTGACCCAATTCTCACACACACACACACACACACACACACACACACACACACACACAACCTCGGCCCTGCTGCCTGCGCTCCAGCACTCCCCAGACAAGTAAGGATTGAAGTGGCAGAGAAAGAAACAGCGATGAGACTGGACGGACAATAAAAGACAGAGAGTGAGTGGAGAGATGAGGAGGAAAGCTTGGAAAAGGGAACGATGACAACTAAGGCTGTACTGAATAGTTAGAAGCTTTGTTCAATGACATTTGAATTCTAGAGCAACATTTTTTGCACATCTATTCATTCAGTTTAAACCTGGTATGACATCATACAATATGATGACAGACATTCGAAGCTTCATTCGAAAACCTCAAACTTCGAATGTTTAATGTCAGCACAGCCCTAATGACAACGCAACGTGACAAAGTGGGATTGGGAAGAGCAAGTACATATGGAAAGCTGGATTAGAGTCTCAAACAGGTGATGTCGCTGTATGTCTATTGATCACAGTGCAGTAGCTGGCTGCTGTAAGGGATTAAAAGGTGCATGGTCGACAATCAACAATGCTTAGAGGGTTTAAAGTAAAACTCAGGTAGCGCGGTTAATTATGGCTGTAATTCATAGGTATGTCTACTTCACTTGTTAACTTGCAGGTTTTAAAGCAGGGAAAGTGGCTTGCGGGATTCACACTGAGTAAATCAGCCTCATTAAACTAGAGGATGATTTTTAACTGCATGTGGTAGGGATGGGTGCAAGTTGAGTGGGACTTAAATAGAAGGAGAATTTAGTCTTGAGAAAATCCTATCCCTTCGTTTGGACTGAGGTGTTTCCAGCATCACATGAGGGGATCTATTTGTCCCGGAGCATTAGCACATTAAAAAAAGACATTTCTTAAGGAAATGTGATCTTGAAGAGAAAAGAGCTGTCAAGTAGAGGCACTGAAGAAAGACAGGCAAGAGACTGTCTCGTCTGCCAGCGCCTTTGTGTCTCATCTCAACACCACTCGGTTAATGAGGTGGCTCAATGAGCTACACACAGACAGTGGCGTGAACACACACACATGCAGACACACACACAGACAGATAGACACAGAGAGTTTTGTTCAGGCAGCGTGGCCAGTCAGGGGACATTGCGGGTCTTGTGACATCCATTAGGGAGAGGGTCACTGCGGGGGAATGGGGGACAAAAGAGATGCACAGTGTGTCGGCCAGAGAGGCTGTGGAGTAGAGTGTGCACTTGCGTGTGTGTCTGATATTCGGCGCTTTAACTTGAGCTTGAAATGTTTCACACATGCCTTTCAGCTATTTAAAAAGAGCACAAAATAACGCACTTGCTCGCCAACACAGTGTGCGGATAAGTGGAAAAAGAGAGCGAGTGTGGGACAATATGTGACCCTGACCCCTGTTAAGCGTGGGTGACACATTCGACAACCCCAGATGACCTAAAAGCTACACAGCCAATCAGCACTTCCAGGACCTATAATGGGCCCTACACAAGTCATTGATTAGGCAAGTCCTCCATTGCCACAAGGTCCAACAATGGCATCTAATGCACTGCTCTGCAAGGACAAGTCATCACATTCATTCAAGTTAATTTGACTGGCAAAATAGTCAACATTCCTACATATTAAATAGTGATTATCACAATAATCCAGAATCTGACAAATATGATTTTTTAGTACAAACTAGTCTTAGGTTACTTTTTCACCCTTTCCATCCACATTTTCAATTAAGGTGGTCAATGTAGATTAAATTTCAACATTATAGCCATTCAAAAATCTTACAATTAATTTAATGTGGCAACAAAACCACTGATGTATAGTTCACACAAAGTCCAAGCCCACTGTCATTAAATGTAGAAAAAAAAGTAGAAGTAGGGGTGATGTGTTTCATGTGTTTGCTCCCACGTTGCTTGATATTTCCTCCTCATTTAAATAGAATACAAAAAGAGAAACCCTGTGTCAAAATATATGCAAAAAATTAAAGTGTTACCAAAAGTTGGCCACACGTTTATCGTCAATTTCAAAAATCATATTGTAAAATATCTGCCAAATAAAAACCACATTTGAATCTTTGCTATGTGAGCATGTTAAAAATGAATATTAGCCAATACATTGTTCTTAGAATTTTAGCAATTTTGATGTACTTCAAAAATATTGATACTGATTGGCCAATCCTGGATGTTAACATTGATATCTTAATAAGCAAGTATCTGCTTGGAAATGGCCCTGCTCTGTTACAGGACCGAGGCTGGATGCCCTGCAGGCAGTGGCACAGGGGTCGATGAGGATTCAGACATCTCCCAGGTGAGCTGATGCGCCTACATGGCATCGCCGACACAAAGTGCAACCTGGAGTGTCGTTCAGTGCTTTGCAGACTGACTGCATTAAGATTCCAGCACCAGCATATTTCATAATACACACAAATCCTCTATTTCCTAATTTTTGAACAAACATTCAAAGCACCTTGCTGCTTTGATTGCTCATAACCACTGCCCTGAGGTAAGCAGCAGTCTCGCCCAGCGCCATATGGCACTGGTAGGCATTTAACAGATTGCACGAGAGGTTCCGCTCCCTCCTCAGCAGCAGCTCCCACCCATTGTGCCCGTCAGGCATCGCTAGCCCCCTGAGGACAGAGCTTCTTGTCCTGAGGGCAGGGGCGAGGCTGCCCCTACGATTGAGGGAGAAAACAAAGGAAGGAGAAGGAGGACCATGCTGCTGAGCTACAGAAATATAAGCTGCTCTTGAATTAGGCTGCTGGGGGAAATTTGTCTTATCACTAGATGTTGAGTAAGCATGCTAGAGGAGCCTGTTATGTGAAAAGAAAATGAATCATCCTTCCATTTGGTACTTGTGCTTTGGTGTGTATTAAGCCACATGACCTTGCTGGTGACTGCACCAATACAGCCCAGTCCCCACTCCCTCCAGTCAATTCACCATAGATTTTATCCTCTGTATAAACACCCTTGCATGCACATGAAACACAGGGACAATGATGATATGAAAATACTAGTGGGCACAGCCTTGGCACACCCCATGCCATGGATGCATAGCAGGCAGGGAGGCAGGTCATCAGGGGCTCTGGTGCCTCAGGCCTGACTATATATGGCCATTCTGTAGAGCAGAGGGAATCTTCCCAGCATACCACACACAATTTGAAGAATCATGTCTTTTCTTTGTTATCATTACTCTCTCTCTTTTTTTTTAAATTCCTATATCCACAGTAAGGCACCTGAGATGGAGTGCAGAGCCAGCTGGTTCAGGGCCAGCTGATAAAGAGTGAAGGAGGGAGAGAAACAGTGTGCAGTGCAAGAGCAGCGCTTTCAAAGATTGTGGATATAAATGCATTACCTTACAATAACTAATGATGTGAGACCAGCTGTGTGTGGCAAACGTGCAAATGTGTCCAATAAGTAACCTAAACAAAAGTGAGGAATATGACAACAGATGCAAGGGATGAAAAGGATAGTTCTTCCCAAAATCAAAAGTACATATTTTTCCTCTTACCTGTAGTGCTATTTATACATCTAGATTGTTTCAGTGTGAGCTGCTCAGTTTTGGAGATATTGGCCTTAGATATGTCGGCCTTCTCTCCAATATAATGGAACTAGATGGCACTTTGCTTGTGGTGCTCAAAGCGCCAAAAAATACATTTGAAAAGTTCACCAGCAATGTCTCTCCAGAAATCATGACCACAAATTATTACACAAGATAATCCACAGACCTTGTTGTGAGCAGTTTTTCTTTCCATATCACCACACAGAAGGAAGTGTGCATCTACTAATGGAGGAGAGGCTAGCTAACTAAACTAACTAAACTAACTAAGCTAACGTTACAGCTCAACCATTAATGTTTAAATCCTTCCCTGTCACGAGCATGAGCCTCTTGTCCATGTGTAGACACATGCTTCCTTCTGCACAGTAATATGGAAAAAAAAATGTTTCTCAGCAAATCATATTAAAACAATCTAGATGTATAAATAGCACTGCAGGTATGAAGAAAAATATGCATTTTTACTTGGTAAAAAAAGGTGGGTATAGGTTGCAATAAATTCTCTTTATGGCCTACTTTTTAGCACAAGCATAGGACTACAAGACTTAATAATAATTATTTAATAATTGATGAATCAAAATGGTGATGATACTGTACAAAAGTGTGTTCAATCTGTACCCAGGCTTCCATTCCGATCAGCCAGCTGGCCAAAGCAAAATTGAGTGATCTAAAAAAGGGCTTTTTAGCCATACGGTAATTTTCAATATGGCCATCAGTCAGAATCTGCTGTGTTGTGTTTTCAGACTGTAATCTGGCACCTCTCCAGGGCAACGGCTGCCCTCTTGGTAGAGAGTATAGCTGGATAGCCAGCAGCAAAGCATGGCCACAAGAACCTTGACATGGCTTCTCCGGTCTTAAAGAACAGCTTGGTTCTTTAATTTTCTGGGGAAAGCTGCAAGTAGTGCAACACAGCAGAGATGCATAAATAGGTTTTGGTGGGATCTGATCCTAGGCCAGCAATGATAGGTCTTCATCAGGTCTAAAGCTGAGTGTCGTTTGGAATATTTCAATACTTTAGCCAAAATTAGAGGAATTAGCATATCAGTTTCGGTTAATTTTGCCTTCCATAGCCTGACACCCATTAACCAGTTAATTTTAAGGGGGAAAAAACTCAAAATGACATGAAAAACAAGGGGCACTATCCTTTTAATTGGCACTCCATTGACTCAATGAGCTTTGATGCACCTCACTAGTCAGCTTCTCGGTCAGACGTGTGCCAGACGGAGAGCTCTGAGTGGACTACACTTCCCAGTCTGTGACAGGTAGTGATGTAACTTTTGTTTGTGAGAGCAGTCCAGCACTCAGTAGACAAAGCTTGATTTTTTTTAGCTCATCCTTGTTTCCCTTCTTTCATCCTTCAATGCATTTACTCAGGCTCGAGGTACGTTGCGGAATCGGCTCTTTCAATCCCTCACCCTCTAAGGTTGTCACGATAACAGAATTTTAAATTGATAGAACACTAAAAAAAAGGACGACAGCAAAAAGGAAAAACATCGGAGGCACACAAAATAGGATTTAAAAAAAATCTGCACGCAATGCTGGTACAGAGAAAGTCAGAACAAATACCTACCCATTTGTAGTAACAGTAATATCCATGCTGACCTGTTTTTTAATTGGTGCCTTCAATACTATCAAATGCGAATATTGCATAGTTTTTAAACATGTGTTATCGAAAAAATATCTAAGTATCAATACTTCATACTCTCCCCACTGTGTAGTGATGTGATCTTTGGCTGCTTGCCATCCTCAGACATGGCAGCAGGATGCTTGTTCTTAATATAGTGCAGCAGGGCTAGTCCTACTACTAAACTGAAAAGTAGCATCACACAATTTACATTTCACTTCGTTGCCTTTCTGGAGGAAATGTTCCCACACTGAGCTACGTTTAGCGCCCATCATTTTTAACCTCAGACTGCTAGCTGGTGAATCGGTTAGCGAATTGTATCGGTCTGAAATATTCTCACTGTTAACATCCCTAAAAATGAATCCATGTTTTTCTACAAATTCTATTTAACAAAAATGTTGAACTGTATAAGAACTTTGCCTGATACAACAACAGCTTAAATTTGTCCAAATTATGATTTAAATCAGGAATTATCTGATCAAAGAATAAGTGAACACGACTACAAATCTGACCAGACATTCAAAGCCAATTTTTGGGGCTAAAAGGCAGAGAAATCCATCATTGCACCACCTGTGTGCCGTTTTTAAAACAATTTCTCAAATAGGCTGCAGGGAAGTCTTTATGAAAGAACGATAACACTATACATCATCTGCGGTTAACTGATCAACACTGATCAGCTTATTGCTTAAAGTCAACAAAAGCAAGAAATAAATATAAAAACTGTATTTATACACTTGACATTTTTGGAAAAACTAACTTTAAATTCAATATCTATCAAGATTAGACATTCTACTCCCTATGGTCCACCTTAAATACAAAAAAAGCCAAAGGGAAATGCCTCAAAGGAATCAAAAGTCACCACAAATCAAAGAGTAAAGAAGCTTGGTCACATTGTGTTATCTAAAAGGGCCTTGCAGTCTGTGACCAAGTGCTTGACAAAGCAGCAAAGGCCTCAGAGGGAGAAGAAACTCCACCCAGTTTTCAGTTGGGGGGCTGTTGTGAATATCGAGTCGGTTGGTGTTTGAAACCCCACAGACAAACTCCTCCTTTCTGTGGATCCAACTGGTGGACTGAGAGACCCAAAGAGTGAGGGGACAAACTCAGCTTTGTCAGGTTCTGTCTGGAACTGGACAGCTGCTCTTCTACCAGTTGCAGCCACCCCCCCACCCCCTTCCCACCACACATGCTCAAAGGCCACATGCTCATTCAACTGGTTAACATGACAGTCAATGTGTTGATCGAAAGGAGGCTACTGCAGCACAGGGCTACACTAAGCTACAATTTTGCTCGGGACAGTTTAGCTTATCTCGTGCATGCCGTTTACGACCATGTCTTTGTGTCAACGGCAGGCTAATCTGACAGGCCCCTCTCTCCTACAAGCTCCATTCCCATACAGCAGCACTCGCAAATAGAATTAGCATTGGACAGTGAATGGAGCGAGAGATTAAAGGGGACGAAAAGAGGGAGAAGCGGTAATTCTCTGTCCCATACGCCCGGCTCAAAACCATCTGGTGGGAAGATAGCATGCGAGTGTCACACTTCCTAATGACAATCATCCGCTCCTTTGCTCTACAAGGCAAACGGCTGATTTCAGGTGATCATATGAGCACATGCATGCAGATGAGTTCGCTCTGGGAGTTAAGGCAAAATGGGGGGGGGGGGGGTATACTGGAAATTCATTGCACTAGGGGATTGAATGCAGGTCAGTGGAGCACTGAGCTGTCAGAATTAAATACTCAGCTTAGCTTGCTGCTTAGCGCACAGGCAAATTGATGTGTTTTTGGCTACCCTGCTTCTACTAGCCTATTAATAGTCCACGCCTTAGCAAATATGTCTGCTTATCCTATAGGTATGTGGTTAAATGTCATTAAGTAGCTGCAGGCAACAAAATGGAGCCTCCACTGACTAGCTACCTGCAGCAATAACAACACAAGGAGGCCAGTTGCAACATTAGGCTTGGGTGGATGTCTCTCCAATCCAGGGCAATCCCTTCTCTAGACCAGTTGACCACATCTTTGACTTCCACGTGAGCTCTTGCTGTCTTTCTCTCCCTCCTTGGCGACGTCTTTCAACAGCCGCAATGTTAAATTTTCAGCGGAGAAATGTGACACCAGGAGCAGATGGCCCAGAGATGTGGGATTCCCATCCACTGAACTGGAAAAGTCCTGATTTGACAGGATATGAAATGAGGTTTTGTTTAAAAAAAAAAAAAAAGAGCTGCAGACAGAGACGTGAGGCCAGCAGGATAGTGACAAAGATTGTTTCTCCATCCTTGCCTCCTCACCTACTTTACAGGAAGGCAGGTGATGTAAGATCAGTGATGCATCAGACTGGAGACTGTCTGATTCACTCTTCACACACAGCTGAATTAAAGATAACACCAGAGTCCGATCAGACTGATGCCAAAACAAGCTACCATTACCAGAAGCTAGCATTACATCTCTGTTTCTTTCAACATAATTATCAGTGATAGCAACATCTGTAAGACATGTCAATACAATGTCACTTCCTTTGTTTCCAGGCTTGATAAAGAGACAAAAACACATTGGCTATACCGAGCATTCACTGTGAAAACAGGACAGGCCATGCACTACGCCTCCAACCAACCTTGTATACTTGTCCATAGGTGCCATTTCCGACTACCTCCACCAATTCAAATATCCCAGCTGGGTCCTGTAAAGAAAAAGACAGAAAGACGATTCAGTGTAAATAAAAAGCAATGTCGATATTTTTTTCTTTTATAAACAACATTGTCCAGTGTGAGCCAGCTGTTGCGCCCCATGCCAAATGCATCTCGAACAAAGGAAAACCAGACACTGGCAACACCTCGCTATGGCTCAGCGGTCATTTTCAATACTTCAGCTCCAACAAGAAGCGACACTGGAGAGCGGGTTTAAACTTGCTAATACTAGCCAGACTGAGGGACGTGTGTTTTATCGAGCAACGTGAAATAAAAGCTAGCTGAACAGCTAAAAAAAAGAAAAAAAAACATAGGCTCGGTTCGGCAGCACTCACCCGCAATGAAGCCAAGTCTATGTCTACTAGACTTTTAGCTGGAGAGTCGTTCGCCATCTTTCAAATAAAAGCCGAGCTTTCCTTTGCGTGAACAAAAAAGAACTGCCGCTGTATCATTGGCGGAGACTTCAGCGGATAAATGAGACATAGGCCGTCGCGTATTCCTCTCTGTGGGGTCTGCTCTTTAGCAGTAAACGCTGGGGTCTCGCTACTCCATGTTGAGGTGGCAACAGCGGGCTCCCTGTCCGCTCTCTTCCAGCTTGTACCACACTGTTGTCAAGCTAGACGGAAAACGTCGACTTCCGTAAAGAGTTTCAGCATAAAAGCCTAATTGGGATCTGCTCGTTTTCAACCAAAATAAAGAGATACATATGGTTACATCGAAAGAGAGGACTCCATTATGAAATTAAAAAACATAGTAATGTTTTTTCAAATGAGTTTAGCTTATATTCAGAGCCATAGGCCTATGCACAGTCTTATCATTTGTGTGCTTTAATTAACCAGTGGTGGAAGAAATACTCAGATCTTTAACTTAGTACTGCAGAGTAAACAAACTCGATGAGAAGTAAAAGTGCTGCAAAATTACACTCAATTTGAAATACATATGCATTCAGAAAACTATACTTAAATTATTAAAAGTATACAGAATTTTCCAATCAGAGTATTACAATTAATGATGGATTAAGAGCTGTATCTGGTAAAGGTGGGGCTGATTTCAACTACTTTAAATATAATTTAATTATAACAAAGCATCACAACTCGTGTTGATTATTGTGTAAAACACCCAAATTTGAATTTCAATTAGTAATTAAAGCTCTCAAATAAATGTAGTAGAGTAAATAGCAGCAATGTTTCCCTCTGAACCGGAGTACAACGTAAATGTAACAAAGTAAAAGTACCTCAACATTATACTTGTACAGTACCTAAATGTATGAGTACACTACTTACACAAGTGAATGTATTTACTATCCACCACGAACATTAGAAAGGCTCTTTGATGGTTCAGACACTGCTAAATAATAACATATATTTATTAATAGGTAAAAAGGCTAAGGCTGGGGGAAAAAAAGTAAAAACAACAAAAACAAAAACAATAAATACACGTTATTTGGTTAAGTCTCATGATTTATATCAACCTGTTTCTTGGTTTAAAAAAATCGAATTAAAGTTACAAAGTTTTTTTAAAGACAATTTGTTGCCTGAATATATTCCTTCAGAATATATTTTATGTTGAAAGCAAAACTGCCTCGTTTCCGCTTTTATCCTGCTTGCTCCTTTTCTGACTTGACGCAGCGCTGATTGAGAACCACACAAACACAGGAAGCCGGTCGGCTTCGCACAGAAAGAAAAGGGCTGGGCCTCAATACATCAAGCGTGGACACCGAGATTATCTGTAACGCACTACACACACAGACTCACCCTACCACTCCTATAGCGACCTGCATGTTAGTATATATACAAGTCACACAAGCCGTGGAGCAGGTGATATAAATGGGAGGCAGACGGCAGCGGGGGGGGGGGGGGGGGGGGGGGGGGGGGGGGGGGGGGGGGGGG
>JBBPCS010000878.1:869718-881307 GCA_037974645.1 Hollardia meadi
CCCCCAGACCCAGTTGTTTTGTGTTGTTTTTTTTGCCTGTGTTGCTGAAGGTATATGTTATGTAATTTAGATAGGATATGAACTCAGTACTGGCCTACAAGTTTTCATGTATTTGAACTGGAGCATTGGTCTCCCTCTCTCTCTATATATTTTTTCAACGGATTGTGTTACAAGCTTCAGGTGTGGGACCTACATGGGAGGGGCCTAACACAAAAAGAGGCCTGAGCCCAAACTTCTGACTTGCAGCTACTGAGGAAAGCAAAAGCCGAAACGTTTGGCTGCAATTTTTGTATATCATTTTTAGAGAATGTATAAATAGAGATGTACATATTCATCCTGAGTGTGGGTCGGATTATACAGGAAATTCAGCACTTACCTCATGATGCAAAAGGTTGGATCTAGTGGCTGTCCTCATAGTCCTTATAGTAATTTAATGTGATAATCTAGCACATACATTCAATTTTCTTTAGGTGTCCTCATTTGACAAAATGTCATAATTTAAAATGTCATTCTACATTTATTTTACAGTAAAAATAAAAAATAAAATACAGCGTTAAACCAGATATTACTTGAACATCTCAAAATTGACCTTGGAACAAAATAAATATGTAGTATGAAAAGTGTTTTCAGAAACATATTCTCAGACTGAAAGATAGTGGGCCACATCAGAGCCCAGTCTGTCCATGTCTGTAATGTCACTTAGAATTCAAGTCACAGTTGCATGGCCGGGAGGCGGGGTCATGTTCAATCCAGGGTTCTAAGATAACGGCCTTTGCCCATTCTTATTATGTTCTATAAACTGTTCAGTGCAACACCGACACTGGTTTGTCCATTGAATTTGTGTCCACTCAGAGATGCACAACCTGTTCTTTTCATTGCCACTTGTTGAACTAAGAGTGTTAATATGACCACATCCCAGAGGTTCAGTTTATCCACCTGTACAAGTCTTTTTATTGTGAACCTGAATGGTCAACCACTGGAACAGAAAAATGTGAATTTGAAATTAATCTTTTCAGTCATTTTTATCTAAGCAGTCTAGTGTCTTCCTGTTGGGAAGATTTTAACTCCTTTTTTTTTTTTTTTTTTGGATGGTGTGGGCTGGTGAATTTTAAGGAATCCACATGGCAGTGTTGGAAATCTGGTTCTCTGCAGTCTATAGTGTGCTCTGCACTCACTTCAGTTCATTTCAGGGGGACATTGCCAAACCATTCAAAAACAAACACACCCAGCAAAAAGCAATAATGTTTCCAAAGAACGACAGTTAGAACTAATTACATTCAGTGAAGGAATAGTTTGGCAGTGCTTATTCATGACAAATATTCATTCAAGTCTCTGCAAAGGATGTTTCAGTGACGTTGGGTCAGTCAAACTTCTGTTATGTTGTGTAAACAAAATAGTAACATCATCTAGTCTCACATTATCTGAAGGCTGAACAGTCACTTCATACAAAGCAAAAGAGGCGTTACAAAAATCAACATCTCACCATTTTAATGCACCGTTGTAGTAACCAAATGCACAATATATGAAAACAAAACAGTCATTTCAACTAAGTCAGGCAGGTGAAACGGACTATTAAAAAGCTGCTTTAAAACACTGTAATGCACAAAAAAAACATGAAGTCATTTTAGGTGCGTTTTTTGTTTCTCGTACATGGTTCGATACACACCTCCATAGGCTAGAATTTCCAGTAGTCTATGGCACAGCACTTTCAGATCATCCAAAACATGTAAAGTAGAACTGAGTAAGATTCACAAGGTTGCTGTTTTTTTCTTTATTTCCTCTCATGACTAAAAAGGCTAGATATGAAGTTGAATGGGACAGAGTCAGGGTCTAGAAGAACTAAAAGGCTTAGAAGCATTTGCTTTCACGTGTTCGACTCCCATTTCTTTCAGGACACACACACCTCGGGCTGTGCTGTGCTCAGCTTACTACTACCAGGTGCAGCAACCTCGGCTGCTGGTGCTGACCCACCATCAGGCCTTTCTGGACCCGAGGCCTGGCCAGCCATGGTCCTTCTGAAGAGACGCATGCTCATCTGCAGCAGCTCGTTGTCTACCACGGGCGTAGTGGGGTATTGCTTGGTTAGACCCTGAAGGAGGAGGAGTAGCACATCTTGCATAATTAAATGACATCCGGAGATACATCGACACAAAACAGCAGTATTAAATTTATTGTCCTGACATCTACCTTGTCATTTTTTAGCAGCTGCCGGCGGATGGCGAAGTCCCGGCGGGCACACAGGGCCTTGCAGCAGGGCCCAAGGTTGCTCAATAACCCCGCCCTCTCCACCCGCCTGTTCAGGGCTGCCATATTCAGGGCCCCCAGTTCATGCTCAAACAACTTGTCAGCATCTGCCAGGACAGAGTTGACAGAAATTAAGAAGGATAGATAACACAAAACAGACACAATTTGTGAAGAACACAGAACACAAGCTGTACCATAAAGGATGTTATTATAATCCCTGATGTTAAAGTTCAAACTACGATACGCCTGCAACGCCTACGATAAAAAATTAATTTTAGGGTTCTACAATGTCCTAACTCTCACCTTTGGGGTCATCCAGCTCAGACTTGCACACCTCTCTGACTTGCTCCAGGAGCTCAGGCCCAGCAAGTCGCTTGGAGATGCCCGCCCTAAGAAGCACGGCCCCTGGAGTGAACCGGAGCAACGCTGCCCCTGCTGCCCGGGGTTCCTGCTTCTGTTTGGGCATCAGGCTGGACCAGTCCACATCAATCACATCCAGAGGACCTGCCAACACACATTTTACCCAATATTAGTAGTTGTTTAGTTTTGGAATAAAACCAATTAATCCTAAAAGCAGAAGTTAACATAGTTTTCCAAATTAAAGAAAGGATAAAAGAAGTGAATTTACATAATATGTCCATGAACATTCTCTATAAAAATGGATTTTCTGGTACCTGTAACTTTCTCGTCGTCTTGCTGATCCTCTTTTTTCTGGCTGTCAGCCAGAATTTCATCCAGCTCATCATCACTGATTGGCTCATACTCCTCTCCAACAGACGCCACCGACTGTCCGTCATCCTCTTTCCCATCATCGTCTCCTGAAAACGACGCACACACAGAATCCTTTAAACCTATGCTGCAAATTTTCGAAGAAAGTCACAGAAAAATGCAGATGTTTTCATCTTACCGTCGATGCTGTCTGTCTTTTCCAGCTCCCGTTGCTCTTCCATTAGATGGTGACTGTTGCTCGGTTTCTCCGGCTCTGGAGGGCTGAAGGCTTCTCTCGGCAGCAGAGGCTCGTAGTCGCTCCTGTCCTGTCTCATTATGTCCCCTCGCAGGTCTCCTCTGATTTCGCCCCTCAGGTCCCCTCGTCCTGGAGCCCTGGAGTCGCCGTGGGGCGGTAGGTCCATCATCATCATCCTCTCCCTCTCTCGATCGCCACCTCTGTCACCTCTGACCTCTCTCTCCCGCTCCCTTTCCCGCTCATGCTGTTGGATGAGTCCTTCAGGGAGCAAGCGTTCTCTGTCCCTGATATCCCGTTCCCTCAGGAGAGGCTCGCGGCCAGGACGCATCAGCAGAGGTTCCCGTCCCCTGCAGGGCCAGTCCCTAGGTTCGGGCTCCCAGTCTCTCTGCTGTTGTAGGGGCTGCTGGAGTAGCAGGGGCTGCTGCTGCTGCTGCTGTTGCTGCTGCTGAGGCCGGAGGTCCTTTCGCTCTCGTTCCCGCTCAAACGGCTCCCTGTCTCTCTCTCGTTCTCGGCTGTCATAGGAACCGGCGCGGGACCTGGCCTGCCTCTCGGAGTCAGGAGAGCTACGTCTGGAGCTGTGGCTGCGGGAGTCCTGCCGGTCTGTAAAGACAACAACGACAGATACGAGTAAGGGTGGGATGAGTTTACAAAATGTTTATGGTTTAATGTTCATTGATGTTCATGTCATGTTCAGCAATGTAGAATCAAGATGTGTGTTTATGTACCTGAGGAAGTGCTGCGGCTGGGCTCTCCTCTCCTCAACTGGTCAATGCGAGACTTCCTCTCGGCCCCTGGAGGGTCATTCACCTGCCTCTCCCGCTCTCTTTCTCTTTCCCTATCCCTCTCTCGTTCTCTTTCTCTCTCACGGTCCCGAGAGTTGGTGCCCTGCAGCCGGCCCCGGCATGAGCGTGGCCCTTGTGGGTCATCTCTGTGGGCGGACTCGTTGGAGGGTGACCGCAGGCGCCTGGATGACGTCCGGCTCTGGTTGCTTCCCATGCTGCTGCTGCGCGTCTGCTCTGGGGGAGGTTTGCGGAGCAGGGGCTGGGACATGAGGGGCTGCGGGGTCAGGGTCTGCAGCAGCATTGGAGGATCCTGGGGGATTAGAGGGGCAATGGGAGGGGGATTGCACCGCTCCCTTTCTCTGACCACCCTGGGCCCACCTCTCCTAAGAGGTTCAGCAGGAGCCCTCTCAGTGGAAGCCAGGGGAGCTTGTGTTTCCAGTGGTCCTCCTGGACGGTCTGTGACCTCCTCGTCTGACCAGTCACTGAAGTTGTCCATTTTGGACAGTGGAGACGGCTCTGCGTTGCCCCCCGTCCCACGGTGATCAGGCCTCATGGAGGGTGGTGGCGTTCGGGGACCTCTCTTTCTCTTACTGTGCAGCTGATGAGCTGATGAATCCTCATCAGACACATCAGATTCTGCTCCTCGTGACCGTTTCCTCTTTCGCTCAAGCGCCTTCTTCTTGGCTCCTTTCCTGGGGGAGTATAAGGGTGGGGGTCCTTCTGTAGAAGCGCCAGGTGGGGGCTCAGGGTTGAAACGATCTCCTGCACCAGCCAGGGTGTTACCACCCCCAACCTCCTCTTCTTTGCGACCCTTCTTCAAGCCCTTCTTCTGCGACTTTGTCTTCTTTTTGCCCTCCTCATGGGACTGGGAGCCAGCTGGGTCTCTGTCATCACTGCCAGCGGTGAGGGCTGAAGGAGGTGGAGGCGGCGTGGAGTCTCGCTGGTCTCTGCCTCTGCTACGGGAGTCAGTCAGGGTGTCTGCAAGGTGCTCTCCTCGCCTGTCGCCTCCTCTGCGTGGCTCCAGGTCCTCGAGGCGGCCGCGTGCTTCCCTCTTGTCCCCGGCTCCTCTGCGCTCCTCATCCTTCCAGTGACTGGGCTTGTCGTCAGATGGAGCAGCCCTCGGTGGAGACCGTAGCAAGGGCTCCTGGGGCCGCACCACCTGGCTCAGCAGACGATGCTTGTCGCTACCTGCACATGGCACACACAGAACAGTCACATAACCACGCTCAGCACTTAAAGCAACAGCAGGCTGCCTCTCTGTGCCATTACCGGGCTACCAGATGAGGATCTTCATAGGAGGCATTTGCCATAATTACTGTAAAAGCAAAATATTATGTAAAGGACCCTTTGATATAAATACCCTGCCATTTAAGGCTAAGCTAATCTGGTAGGTCAGTTGAAGAAGAAATTAATCCTTAAAACTACAGGCCCCAGTTGCTAAAAGGGTGAACAAGAATGTGCTCTTTACGTCAGAGCGTATTTTGTAAAGAATGATTTGACTTTAGTACATTTCTGAATACATGAAACCAAAAAACATTTATGCCAAAGAGAAATAAAACTTCAAACGGATTAACAGTGCAGTATACGAGGGGCGCATTCCCCATTAAATGGGAGTGTGTCCTTTCAAAAAGAATTTCCCTACTGTCAGATGGAGGCGGACACACTGGGCTGGGGAGGAGGGGCTGTGGGTGGAGCTTGGCCTGCCCGCGGCCAATCGGGCGCTCACTTTTGTCTTCTCCACTGTTGTAGCCGTCACTGTCCGCCGGACTGAGGTCCCGTGCTGCTCGCTTAGGCATGGGTGGGGGGCTCGGGCTGCTCTCCACCCTGGTCCTCTTACGACTTAAGGGAGAGGGGAGGACAAAAGCATATTATTAGCAGATTATATATATTTTTTTGTTTGTTTATGAACGATTTAATAGCACTTTGGTTAGCTATAACCTTGTAATAACTCATAAACACAGACAATTGTTGACGACTGGTTGCAAGTACACATTGCATCTAAGGGGACAGCAGTCAAAAAGGTAGAGACCTACTGCTGTAGTTAAATAAATAATAAATAAAATGAAAAATAATAATAAAAATATGTTGAATTACTGGATAAAGCTAAGAAGGGAGTAAAGAAATGGCTAAAAATAAAATACATGCCTCATCTTGCGGTCGTCCCGGCTGTCTCGAACGGCCCGGTCGTCCCTGGTGTCCTCTCTCCTCTCTCGCCTTTCCTCTCTTCCTCTCTCTCGCTCCTCCCACTCCCGCTGCCTCTCTCGCTCCCGTTGCTCCCTCTGCTCCCGCTCTCTCTCCCGCTCCCTCTCCCGCTCCTTCCTCTCCCTCTCTCTCTCCCTCTCCCGTTCCTCCCTCTCCCTCTCCCGCTCCTCGCGCTCCCTTTCCCTCTCTCGCTCCCTCTCTCGTTCCCTCTCCCTGGCCCGCTCCCTCTCGGCCTCCCTTTCCTTCTCTCGCTCCTTTTCCCTCTCCCTCTCCCTGTCCTTCTCCTTCTCTCTCTCCCGGTCCCTCTCCCTGTCTCTCTCTCGCTCCCGCTCACGGGTCCTGTCCTCCCGTCGCTCTTCTGTTCTGTCGGTTCTGCGATCGTCCCTCCTCTCCTCCCTCTCAGACTCCTCCGATCTCCCCTGGTATCTATTTGGGGAGGCTGGGAAAACAAAGTTAAAAAGTTAAACTAAAAAACTATAATACAACTCACTTGGCTTAGCTGCGATTTCTTCTGATACATGTGCCTTTCCCCCCTACCTCTCTCTCGGTTGTCTCTGCGATCACGCTCTCCATGCCCTCCTCTCCTGTCGTAGGAGGAGTCTCTGGAGGGCTCTCCTCTCCTGTCGCCCTCGTAGCGGTCTCGGTCCGAACCCCTCTCTGAGCTTCTTTCCGTGGCGCTGCGATCGTTGCTTCTCTCCAAGCTGCGCTCACGCACCGCGCTGCTCCGTGACTCCCAGCTGTCATGGCTGCTTTCCAGCTGAGAGCCCCGGGAGTTTCTGTTTGAGGCTGGAAGAAGAACAAAAGGAGAGAAAAGATGATTTAACTTGCACAGAGTAGAGGTAGAATGGTGATACATTAGCTATGGAAGTGACTAAATATTGTTCTTATGGTTCTTCTTGTTGTTCTTATGGTTCTTGCCTTTATCAGATGTTTCATTAGCACGGCCTCTCCCTCGCCCGTTCCTCTCAGCTCTGTCCGTCCTGTTCTCTGTCCTTCCTTCAGCTCTCCCTCCATCTTCGCGACCATGACCTCTCCCGTAACTCCTGTCCTCCTGTGTCGCTTCCTCCTTCCTGTGGGCGTCAGTCCTCTCCCTCTCTCTCTCCTTTTCCCGCTCTCTGTCCTTCTCCCTCTCCCTTTCCCTCTCTCGTTCCCGTTCCCGAATCTCCAGTGACTCCCGACTGGAGCGGGTCTCTGTCCTGCTCTCTCTGGAGTCCTTTACGTCCCTATTGTCTCGGTGGTCGCGAGAGTCTCGGGTCGTTTCCCTTCCTCGCTCGCGGGCGTCCCGTCGCTCGCGGGTCTCTCTCGTCTCCCTGTCGTCGCGACTGTCCCGCGATGACACCTGTTCAGAGTCGTAGTCCCGGTCATCACGAATGCTGTCCTTCTCTCGCTTGCTGCGGCTTTCTGTTCACAAGAAAGGCGAAAGGTTTAACAACTGATGCAAGGACCGATTTCAAATTGTTCAAGATACATAAAACATTCTGTACAAAAAACAGCAATAGATCCACAGCCGTTTTGAGGTTACAGAGCTTCAAAAATTATTTGGATTTTCAATTCATTTGTCCAAAAATAGCGGGGGGAAAAAAAGTTGACCTGAAAGTTCCCAGAGTTCAAGGTGCAAACAAACAGTACTAGAACACAAAGTTACCATCTCTGCGCTCATGTCTGCGCTCCTGGGCAGGCGGACTCCTCTCTCTTTCACCGCGGCTCCTTTCGCGGCCCCTGGAGTGCCGCCGGCTGGGGCTTGACCTGTCAGACCGGCGGTGGGGCGAGGAGGTGTCATGGGAGGCAGGAGGTGATCGGGAGCGCCGGGAGCTCGGAGGGGACGAGGCAGAGGCTGGGGCTGCCGCGCTACGGTGGTAGGCTGGGGAGGACGAGCGACGTCGACGAGGAGACGAAGAGTGACGCTGGGCAGAGGAACCTGAGTGGGAGGAAGGGGAGTGGTGGCGGGGAGGAGTGGGGGTGCGCTGGCGGCGTGGTGGAGAGGGAGACCTGCAGTGACAAAGGATGGTTATTTCCCAGTAGGCATTATGTCATATATTTACTGATTAAACATTATGAGGAGGCATCATTACCAACAACACAAACAGTGATTAAAGCTCATTGGCCCCCATGTGCTAACCTGTGAGGAGGGGAGGCCAGGGCAGGGGTCTTATGAGACAAAGCTTTAGGAGAGGTGGATTTCTTCCTGGCCGAGGGTGAAGTGCCCCTAGAAGGCGATGACACACTACCAGAACGCTCCTCTGATGTCACTGACCGCTTGGCCTTGTGGGAACTGTCTGATCGGTCCCTAGAAACAACACATGTTCAGCGTCGTAAGTTGAAAGACTGACATCTTAATAAATAAAGTGTGTGATAAAGTTATCTGGACAGTTTATTGTTGGCCCATGATAGGTCCACGCTGTACCTGCGTTTTTCCTTCTTCTCTTTGTGTTTTTCGGTGTCTCGTCCCCGATCTTTCCCGTCCTTCTGCTTCTCCTCAGACTTCTCCTTGTTTTTGTGCTTGCCTTTGTGTTTCTTCCCCACCACAGGAATGTCCAGGGGGACTGGGGGAGGAGGACTGGGGGTGCGGGGACCCTTCTTCTTACTGTGGCTCCCTTTTGAAGACCTGGATGGAAGAGGATATAGAACATCTGGTATTAGTTATTTACTGTATATGTAAAATTTGACATGTTAGCCGTCAGTAAAATGTTGTCTTCCTTCATAAATTTTGTGTAAATGGTAAAAGTAGTTGAAATGTTGCGTTCAAACGGCTGTTAAATGTTAGCAGGTAAGACACACAGAGCAGCAGACAGGCTGGTACAGTGATGCCGCCACAAACTGACACTTTTCACAAGTGTCATTAAGTTTCACACCATAATATATCGCATTTAATGCTGAGTTTATGAGATGTTAAGTTTATCCTTACTCTACAACTCTCACAATATGTAGGGGAATCTATGAATATTGCGTTTGCTAGTTCAGTTAAAACAAAGCCGTGTTCACAAACAACAGCTGCTTAGCTTAGCATGTAAGAGAGCCTTAACATGTAATTTGTCCACTTGTGATTGGATCACGCAGGATGGATGGTAATAGCAGATCTCAACGGGCTCATAAGACAGTTCTTCCTTGCCAAATGGAACTAACTTTCCATCAAATGTCACTCAAGTCTGTTAAGAAGTTTTGGAGATATCCAAAAGGCAAATAAAAAAAGACACCTACCTGGCAGATTCTGAAACCGGCGAGGACACAGACGCCTTCTTCTCTTTCTTCCCAGTGCCCAGGCCTTTGGTTCCACTTTTGTGTTTTGGGGATCCACTGGACTTCCTGGGTGATGGTGAATCTTTAATGCTTGACTGCTCTGGTGATGCCTGAAGAACGGGGATGACAGATCAGGTTGAAATTCAAAACCAGATGCCCTCCTACAGACTTGAGCAAGGGCAGCGAGCTGTTCTGGTGGCACAAATGCTTCAGGAAATACTTCCCAGCTTTTTTTTACAAGCAAATGTAGAAGCTAGTTGCTTACCTTTGGTATGGCAGTGGCTCTTGTTTTGGTGGGGGCCTCATCCTTCTTGATGACAATCTCCTCCCTCTTTTCCAGGTTCTCCTGCTCCAGTTTCATCAACTCGCGCTGAATCTTCTGGCGTTTCATCTCCAGGGATAACTCGTAGTCGTAGTCCCCGATATCTGAGTCTTAAAGTCAAACAAAAAAAGTCCAAATCTGTCAGCTCAATATTAATATTCCTTAGTTCGTTTCAAATCATAAAATCAATTGGAGAGCTTTTACGGCATGAAGAATTCATCACTTGTCCTTTAAACTTGAAGAAAAATAGCTATTGAACCTTCACGATTAGTTTCCCACTCTGTGGGCTCTTCTTCACTGGCTGGGGTGCGCTCCTTAATGATCTTTATATCCTCCTTTTCCCTGCGTCGGCCTCTGGAGGAGTCTCTCTGCTGTAGATGGAGACACACAGATGTTAGAATGACGCCCACGTGTTGTGCTTCTTCAGTACTTCTTATTCAATACAGACTACTATACAGTTTCTTTGAAAATCAGCCATCATTTACGCACTTGCTAATAGACTGTTACAAGTAGAGAACTCACTCTGGCTGTCGGGGATGTGGGCTCGTCTAAGTCTCGCTTCAGGTTTTCTGGGTCAACATCCTGTCTTTTATTCTTCATCCTCTCCCGAAGATCTCCTGTGGGTCTCTCAGCTGACCTGCTCCGTTACACAAACACACACGCTTTATATATCAAGCCAGAAAATTCAATAAAAACGGCAATAAAATGTAATAGCAGTAACGTGTCCCAGAAAGTCTTGAAAAAAATCACACACCTCAAATAGCACCATGATTTCTGAAATAAATTCAAACAAATCATCTTACCGACTAAAGCTAAATCCTTTGCCTCGTGGCTGAGTTCCATGTGTGTAGCGACAAGTGTTGCCGTAACTGCAATTACCGGTCTTCAGCCAATTTCTACAATGACTCTGAAAGACAAGAAACAAACGCGCCCGGTGAGATGAAGCAACGGCCAGTGAAATGAGACGGCCACCACAGCAGGAGGACGTCAGGTTCAGCATAACACACAAAACACACTTGAAGGCTTTCTTCCAGAAACGTTATTAAACCTAACCAAGTATTTGTGTTGCCTAACAAAACCAAGTAGTTTTGGTGCCTAATTCCAACCATGTAGTTTTGTCATCTGCGGTCCCCAAACAGGGTCATAACACCTGTTGCAGCAAAGAGATAACTCCTTGGATATTAACAAACAGGCATGAAAAAGAAAGGACTAAATTCTCAGACTGTGTTGGAAATCCCCAGTTGGCATCCTTTGACCCATGTTATTATTTTGCACTACAGGTTACACATACATCAGCAGCATTACTCCCAGTGCTGGGGCCGAGTCTTTCGAACACACTGGGCCGACGGGAGGGGGCGGCGGGGTTGCTGGTGCTGCTGGTCGTGGTGCTGCTGCTGTCAGATATGGTTTTTGAATTCTCCACTGTTACTTTCCGCCTGATCTTGGACATTCTGCAGGACTGGACATATGACAAACATGACATGTCAGTGATCAATATCAACAGCTACACATACACACTAAGACTTAAGCAGGAGTGTTAATTAAGTACTTGAATGTCTAATGTTTTATACATTTTACAATATCTAAATATGTTATAATTTCTAAAACCGGACACTGCCAGCCCTGAATTCATTCATTCCGAATGCAGGACTAAAGATTTTAGCGCCCTAAATTGCGTCGAATCATTTCAATGTGGCAACTTCCCAGAAAATTTTGAATTTTTATACTCGACTGCATGCAATTCTCCTATCGGTAGCGACGCATCCAACACACACACACACACACACACACACACACACACACACACACACACACACACACACACACACACACACACA
>JBBPCS010000878.1:881407-920745 GCA_037974645.1 Hollardia meadi
CACACACACACACACACACACACACACACACACACACACACACACACACACACACACACACACACACACAAACACAAACGGCCCGGTCTGTTGTTGTCTGTTTAGCTACTCTGCGCTTGCCCACAACGAGAAGTCTTGCATGCTAGCTAAGAGTTAGCTAAAGTTAACCAAGTATCTAGCATTTATAGGCGTGTAAGTGAGATTCAAATATCAAGCCGTAAAGGGCTTACGTCAATTATGTTGTATACCCCATGCTGGAAACAACAAGCGAACGGAGGCTAATGCTAAAGTTAGTTAACCAAAGAGCTAATGACTTCATGTTTTATCTTAGCGCGGGGCCTTCAAGACACCTTCAGTGTTCAGCGTGCCTGCTAGATATTGTGTACACAAAAAGCCATCTCACCCAAGAAATTAATTCGGTGTCGCATTTACTTAAGTCCAGATCGTGGAGTCAGCACTTGTAGAAATAACAAGGCTTATTCTTTAAAATCAAAGGCAGAAACTGCCCTGAGTGCCTTCATATTGGCGGAGGGTGCGCGTCATGTGTCCCGTTTTTCTTCTGTGGTTTATTAAGGCGGGTTGTTCTCCGCCGCCACCTAGCGAATATCCTCTTTATCGCTCTTTATTTTCCAGTGCTTATCGTGCTGCTCCGCTGTACATACTGTAGGGTCCGTGTACCTACTTATTTTCACTTCACTGTCTCTCCATTGTGTAGTCTGTGCTCTCTCTCTCTCTCTCTCTCTCTCTCTCTCTCTCTCTCTCTCTCTCTCTCTCTCTCTCTCTGTGTGTGTGTGTGTGTGTGTGGAGGAGCAGAGGGTGAGGCTGCAGCCTGATAATAAATTACACCAAAACATATGCATTTGATAGTTAGTTATTTATTTTGATAGTTATTTATAATCTTACGAAAGGACAAGAAAAATGACCTTTGTCGGCAAAATTTAACATTTTGTAAACTAAATTTAACACTTTTAAGGCCTTAATTTTAGATTTTGAAGTGTAATAGCCTACTGTTTTAATACTTTTAAGACCCCGCGGGTACCGTGGGATATTTAATCTTGAATTTCTGACGTCAAATACTACGACGGAGTATTAGGGCCACTTTGAGGGAAAAAAAATCTGAGATTTCGAGAATAAAGTCGTAATTTAATGAGAATAAAGTCATAATATTTAGAGAAAAAAATATTACGAGAATTAAATCGTAATTTTATGAGGGGAAAAAAACATAATTTTTCGGAAAATATATTACCAGCAACAACAAAACGGGCGAGAGGGCAGTTAGGTGAAGTTGGTTTTAGGTTGGATATTCGACGGACATTCAGGTTCCAGCAGTATTTTACTATGGATTCTTTTCAATAGCTTCCAGGTCATGTGACCCAAGTACTATTGTGTCGTTCATGAATAGGCCTACTTGCTTTGGGGAGAACTGAGAAAACTAATTACTTACCTGTTGTATGAATACACAAATTTACGATAACCTGGTTACTACAGTGCTTGTAAACGCACCTTCCGATTACCTGCCTAAACAATTTTGTGCGAGTGACCTGGTTAGTTAAGTACACGTAAACGCACCGGCTGCTGTGAAAACCTACTGAATTGTATTATATACTATATTGTATTGTAGTTACTCTTCGTAACCACGAGAGGGCAGTACATTCAATGATGATCATGACAAGTCCACTCTTCACTCGTCAAGGCAGACACAATAAAATGAACCAGTTTCCGGGAAACTCCTACAAAATAAAGCATTCGAACCAGACATACGGTACAACTTTTATTAAATAATTTACAGTGATTAATACTGTGACACATGGTACATGCTGATGATAGAAGTACACTGTACAAGGCAGATACAATGGGCAAGTCCTACGAAATATAATTCCCCAAAATTTGGTCCAGCTTATGTTTGAACATTCACAAAGGTCATTTTATATATATTTTTTTTTAAGGCAGAGCTGCTGTATTAGATTGTATTACATTGTACAGCGATTCCCATTGTTTGGAAAATGTATATTATTAAGACAACACACATTATTGACACCATCAGTAACATGACTATAATCTTAGTACTGGTATCTCCAAGAATAATACCAATCACTATTAATATCTGTGTGATATATGTGTTATGATGTAGTTTTCACTGGAACTACTTTCCACTTTCGAAGTCTGTCACACCAATAGGCCTGCCATGACATTTGCATTTAATCTGAAATTTCAATCAGTTCAATCTTTTTGTCATAGTTTTTATGTGCAAATAAAATGCAGATATTTTTCCGCACCATTTCTGTGTTACGAAATATTGACCTGTCAACCTTAATGGCAGGTGTAACTGCTTAGACAGTGTGAGGAGGACCTGTTGGAGCTTGCGTTTTCTCTATAACCTTGAGAGCAATGGTCTTCACAGCGGTCAGGGCTTCATTACAGGCCTGGGAAATGTGAGATGGTGGCAGGAGGAAGCCATAACGCCCGCGGTCCTGGAGCTCAAACGTGAAGGAGTATTTGATGCCGAGGTTGTACGCCCAGTCGTCAGAGCCACCAGGAGCCAAGTCTGGAGAAAAGAAATGACAACCGTGTGTGTTTTGACTGAATCGAGTCCTGCAAATTTTTGCCTTAAAATGAATCCTACTCACATATTGTCTTTGCTCCAGCACCACATCTGTACGTGCTTCTATAATATCTTTTGATTTTCTGGGCAGCTTCTTGGGCCATCTCGAGCTTTTAAAAAGAGTGCATTCATGCATACACATTTAGAAAGAACAATCAAGAATCTGTGTTTTGTCCCAACTTACAGGAATGGACAAGTTGAGTGGGATACTGTGGTATTCTGCAACAACTGACAGCCGTCATGCACAATAAAGACTCCAAATACCCTGGAGCTTATTGCTTAAGTAGGAGAGCACTTAGCTTGAGTGTTTGATGGATCAGTCAGTGAGGGAAACACTCACCAGCTCTTTGTGGTTCTCTGCTTCATCTAAAGTAAAGGAATAAGGGAAGAGAAGCATCTGAGAGTAGGAGTGGATGGTGAAGTAGAGCTGAACTGAGTCTTTGTGGCGGCGCAGGAAGTCGGCCACGGCCTGGGACTCTGGCTCCGACTCGGGGAATGCTCCGCAGTAGATCTCATTGCAGGGCTCATCAGAGGCTCCCTCCGCTGGAAGAAAAGGGATCAATTTACCTTTTAGATGCTGCTGACACTCACATATACAATCAGTTATTAAAGTGTAGGGGCGTAGGACTGGGGGGTAGAAGGGGACCGCTTATACAGGGCCCTCGTGTATCTGTCAGTGAGAGTCAAATTTCTCTACAACACACTTCTCAGAGGATTAACATGAAACAATTAGGACAGTTGGTGTTGATGTGAGAGGAACACTTACTGCACCAGTTGGCGTCAAAGTTTCTGTTGAGGTCGACCCCGATGCAGCCGCTGCTCTTGCTGACCGAGCGGTTCTTCCTCCACATTCTGTTCTGAGACAAAAGAAAAAAAGGAATCCAGTTTAAATTGCTTTCTTTACAACTGCACGTTCACGAAGTACCAGTTCGGTTTCGTGCATTCTTACTGTTGTCCATGTGTACTGGTATCCATCAGGGTTCATAACAGGCAGGATGTAGACGTCCATGTTGTTCAGGATTTGAGTAATGTCTTGGTTTTGGCTGTAAAATGACAAAGACTGTGGGAGAAGGGACATTTTAGTGCCAGACTGCTGTGAAACTGACCTGATGGAAACACACAGCAGAGGAAGAAGTTAAGTACTATACCACACTGTAAAAATACTCCATAACAAGTAAAAGTCCTGCAGTCAAAACCTTATTTAAATAAAAGTATGTAAGCATCATTAGCTAAATATACATTAAGCATAAAAAGTGCAGTAAAATGCTTCCTGTCAGTGTTTTACTATAATATCTGATGCTTTTGGATTAATATTACTGTTACATTAATGTGTATGTTGCATTTTAGGGCTGTAGATGTTTAAGGTTGAGCTCATTTTAACTACTTTTTATACTGTTGGGTAATTAAATCTACAGCAATGCATCAAATTCTATAAGATCATCGTATGTATGTAGCGTGGCTGTCCTGTGAAAACCACAAATCTCTAAAAAAAAAAAAAAGTCTATAATTTTTTCGTGTTTTCAGCTTTGTGATGATGCACTTTCCAACTAATCCAAGAGGATTTTTAAATAGTATATTCAGCTGAAGAAGTACGGGGAGTTTCTGAACACATAAAGTCACATTCAAAGTCAACACATCTGGAGACACATGGTTTTCAATGGATAGGAAGGAGATGAAAAATAAAACGAGTAAAAAGTGCAATATTTGTGTCTAAGATGTCACGGAGTAGAGCTATAATGTTGCATAAAATGAAAATACTCAAGTAAAGCACAAGTACCTTGAATTTGTACTTAAGTACAGTACTTGATTAAATGTACTTAGTTACATTCCACCCTATTGATACCAGATTAAATGTACTCACATGTTGTATGAACCACAAGCAGAACGCGGGAGAGATCCACTCTCTGGCATGGATCCCACAGTCAATCCACATCGCCTTCTTGTCCGGCCTGTTATTTAGAGACAACTGAGAAAGAGAGATCAAAAATTAACACGAGGAGCGTAATTATAGACTTCATGTGTGAAAACAAGCAGCTAATTCGGCTATCTAAAATCGTCTGGAAAACAAAAGTCGCTTTAGACTTTTTAAAAATCATCATTACAGCTTATTTTGTGAGCAAACCTTCAGAACGTAGAGTGGTCGCTTCTCACTTGAGGAGCCAATGAGAAGGAGTTTGACTGTTCTGGGGTTGTCCTGCTGGGTCCTGTTTATCCAATAATAGATCTGCAATGGAGACAGCGGGTTTGAATGCAAACTGGACATTTCAATGCAAACCAATCCTGTTTTTAAAGCCAAAGTCAAAAGTACTTATTTTTCCTCTTACCTGTGGTTCTATTTATCCATGTAGATTGTTTTGGTGTGAGTTGCTCAGTTTTGGAGATGTCAGCTGTAGAGATGTCTGCCTTCTCTCCAATATAATGGAACCAGATGGCACTTTGCTTGCGGTGCTCAAAACGCCCCAAAAAATACATGTGAAAAACTCAACAGCAATGTCTCTTTCCAGAAATCATGACCCGGTTACTCAAGATAATCAAAAGACCTTGTTGTGAGCAGTTTCATGCATATTTTCTTTCTGTATCACAGCGCAGAACGAAGCGTGCATCTACTTACGGATGAAAGGCTAGCTAACTAAGCTAGCTAATGTTACAGCTCAACCAATGAGGACACGATTAATGTTTACATACCGCTCTATCACAACCATGAGCCTCTCGTTCATGAGTAGAGGCACGTTTCCTCGTGCATATTGATATGGTAGTTCGGTAGAAAGAAAGTAGTTCCTTCATAAAACTTCACACAACAAGCTCTGTGGATTATCTTGAGTAAGCGGGTCATGATTTCTGGCAAGAGACATTGCTGTTGAGCTTTTTAAATGTATTTTTGGCGCTTTGAGCCCCACAAGCGAAGTGCCATCTAGTTCCACTACATTGGAGAAACTGAGCAACTCACACCAAAACTATTTAGATGGATAAACAGCTCTAAAAAGGGAAAACATGTATTTTTGATTTTGTCACTTTAAAATTGAAAATTGGTCTTTTAACAGCTGGAATGTGATATGAAAAGCATACATCCTCCAGACTGTGATATCTCTCATAGAAAGTTGAGCTGCTTCGTGGGTCAGTCGAGTCGTTCCTCATCTGCATTTCGATCAACTCATTGGCGTTGCTCAGTAACACCCTAAAATAAACACGAGTACATCACAAAGCCTCTGTACGAACTTCACGGCTGGCATGTAAAATGATAGAACGCTTCGCTTCAGACAAGTAACATACTCATGAGTTATGGCGTGTTTCTGCAGCAGACCCTTGACAGTTTCTGAGCTGGTTGCAGGGACAAACAGGTGGACCTGAGTCTCCTCTTGGATGTAGTGGGGTGAAACGGGCTGCCATAAGGCTGTCTGGGAGAAAATATGTCTGATTCACAGGAGGAAGAAAATTCTGAGGACCACAATCACTGTTGAGGAAAAATCTCATTTCTACCTCATACTGAGTGGAAACATTCTTCAAGATGTCCACTTGTTCTTGTGTTTTCGGGGTGATTGATAGAACTTGGTCACTGGATTAAAAAACAACAACACATCAGCAAAAGACATTGTCCCCCATGAATGATGCAGACCCCCACCTGGGCCAATCATAAACAAATATGTCACAAAGTTCTCACTGATTATTTACAAGGCCAGACTGAGAAGGTGAGGGGTTTCATTTTCTTTCCTTCTTTTTTTTTTTTTTAATTGTAAGTGGTCTTTGTTTGCATAAGTGTGCCATAACCTATTTCTTTCCAGAAAAAAGTTCACCCAGACAACAAATAAATACATGTCATTTAAAATTTCACCACGTCGACTCACCGCGTTTCTATGCAATGTCCTGTCCTCAGGAGTTTGTTCAAATGAACCAAAAAAGAAAAAATCAAAAGAGTCTTCATGGTGTCAGGATCAAGACTGCAAATGAAAGAGGTTTGTTCAAAACATGATGTTAGGGAGACATTATTGATCCGAACAGTGTTTACTCAGGAGTTAAACATTACTTTTTTGACAGACGAGGGCATAGGTCTGCCATCATGGCGGAGAGGGAGCAGATTAGTTTAATGCTGGTGCTGTGTATAAATTTAAACTTCAGTTGAATTATTTGTATGATTTACACACGTCTAAATCACTGCAATTTAAGCTTTTCAATGCGGCTTTTCAAGCTGGAAAAGACAGTGGAGTAATACCTCCTCGCCGGCAGGTGGCGCTACATAAATATAGCTAACAGCTGGAAAACACAGAGGAGCAATCTTGAATGGTGATGTGCTGTAACATCACTTGGCAAGATGTCGGGCCACGATCAACTGGTCCTCTGTCTGTGTGAATTAACAAGGTAAGATGTAACATATTTAACCAAATTGATAAAATGTTAATTGTCACTTTTGAAAGCATACTTGCCTTGTTTCATTTCATGGTAGCTTATAAAGGTATTAGCTGCTGCAATGGTCGTAGCCTGTTCCTACTAGTTAACATATATAGTAACGATATTTGCAGTTAGGTAGCTAGCTAACGTGAAGCTAATTCGTTGTTTGTGGTCTTGTAGATAAATTACAACGCGTATGTGTTTTCCTGTTAGCATAACGTTATTATAAAGAACAAGGTTTTTACGAAATTAATCATACAGTAATTGTCTAATTATAGTTAGTATATGTGTTGCAAGAGGTAGTATTCCTATAAATCTAAGTTTATTATGCCTTTATTGATGCTTTATGTACACGTACAACGCTAGTTAAGTCGTAAATTGTGTCACAACAATATTCCGTCAACAACAATACTCCTACAGCCTGGTTACACCTGAGGTTTTGTTGTAATGTTTGCCTTTAATGTTAACATTTTTTTTAAATCATAAGATTATTTCCAAGTACAGTCATTAATTTTGACTCTTGAACAGACTTCTGTGAAGTCTCAGAAGCCAAATCCTTGCACAACATTAATTACATTTCTTTGGCTTTCTTTTAATTTAATATATTTATTTTGTGGGTTACTTTGTTTTTATACTTTTAATCCTCCCATCTGTCTCTTATCTCCCTCTACCTCCTTTTCTTTTCCCATAAAATCCATCTATTACTTTTGTTTTTCTGTTAAATAAAATGGGCTTGCTTGCTAAATTGCCGTTGTGTTGTATCTCTGTGTGTGCTTCAGGTTGCTGTGGAAGTTGCTGCTGCCCCTGGTGTTTCTGTGCGTGCTGCTGATCGCTGTCCTGGTCCTGCTGGTGCTGGCGGTGCGTCTCTGGCTTCAGAGCAGCAGGAATGCCCGGCGGGCCAGGGATGGCCGTCCTACAGTGGCCTTCTTCCACCCCTACTGTAATGCTGGTGGTGGGGGAGAGAGGGTGCTCTGGTGTGCCATCAGGGCTCTACAGAACAGGTAAAGCTGCTTAATGAATTTTGATTTTTTAGGTGATCTACCTGGAAAATAAACTGAGTCAGTCATCAAAATACCTTCTGCTCATGTGAAAGCTTCCCTAAACATAACCCACTTCTGCACAGGTACGTGGACATCAACTTCGTGGTGTACACGGGGGATCTGGGTGTGACGGGCCAACAGATTCTGGACGGGGCACGGCGTCGTTTCAACATTGTGCTCCCGCGGCCCATTCAGTTCGTGTTCCTGCAGCACCGGCTGCTTGTGGAGCCCGGCTTGTTTCCTCACTTCACCCTGCTGGGACAGAGCGTGGGCTCCATCTTCCTGGGATGGGAGGCGCTGACGGAGTTTGTCCCAGACCTATACATCGACTCCATGGGCTATGCCTTCACTCTGCCCCTGTTCCGCTACTTGGGAGGCTGCAGTGTGGGGAGTTACGTTCACTACCCCACCATCAGCACAGACATGCTGTCTGTAGTGAGAGAGAGGAACCCCAGGTAATGGCTGTGTGTCTTTACTAAAGCAGATTGTCTCATGTTGAAAACATGATACAGGGTTTGATGTAAGCTTGATGTAAGCCTATAATGTAACCTTTATACTCGAGTTTCAGATGTAGGAGTGATCATGTGTTTCATAACTAAAACCTTCAAATAACCCAAACTGCTGATGTTCTAGGTTCAACAACCCAGACTTCGTCTCCAACAGTCTGTTCCTGAGTGCCTTCAAGGTGGTCTACTACTGCCTGTTTGCCCTGCTCTACGGCGTGGCCGGCTCCTGCAGCGACCTCATCATGGTCAACTCCTCCTGGACCCTGGATCATATCCTGTCGCTGTGGCGCGCTCCCAACCGCACCAGCGTGGTCTACCCACCCTGCGACGTCAGCACGTTCCTGGACGTGCCGTTGGAGGAGGACGGGGACAGGAAGTGCCACTCGATCGTTTCCATCGGGCAATTCAGGCCGGAGAAGGACCACCGGCTGCAGATCAGAGCTTTCAAAAGGGTGTTAGACAGGAGGAGGGAGCGGCCTGGGGGCAGGGAGGCGCTGAAGCTGGTACTGATTGGTGGATGCAGGAACCAGCAGGACGAGGATAGGGTGCTCATGTTGAGGGGGCTGTGCCAGGAGCTGGGTGTGGCCGACAGGGTGGAGTTCAGACTGAATGTACCGTTTGAGGAGCTGAAGAGAGAGATGGGGGAAGCAACCATTGGGCTGCACACCATGTGGAACGAACACTTTGGAATAGGTACTTCATCTATCTGAGGTTATACTTAGACAGTCAAATTTAAAAATGTGTTCAATAATATTAAAAAATGGATCTTTGCTCTTCTTCTTCCACCCCAGGCGTTGTGGAGTGCATGGCAGCAGGGAAGGTCATTCTGGCGCACAAGTCCGGCGGTCCCAAGCTGGACATCGTGGTACCCTTCGAGGGAGGCCAGACGGGCTTCTTGGCTGATGACGAGGACAGTTACACGGAGGCTATAGACAGGATCCTGGCGCTGCCGCCTGCCAGCCGGCTGCAGATCAGGCGCAACGCACGTCAGTCCGTGGCTCGCTTCTCAGATCAGGAGTTTGAAGCCTGCTTCCTCGCTGCTATGGAGCCTCTGATGGGAACACTTGAACGATGAGAAGAGGAATTATTCTTTGTGTGTGTGTGTGTGTGTGTGTGTGTGTGTAGTTATACTGGATATTTAACACGTTGATGCACTGTAGAATGGTGACATAATGGGATTAGAACTGATGCACTTATCACTCACATGCTCACACAGAGGGCTGTTTGAAATTGTCAACACACGCCGACACCACTCAAAGTTGGTGTACTTGGATTTGTCCTAAAAGCAGAAAAGAGCTTTTAAAGCTTCGAAACATTCTTATGAAGGTTTGAGTACAGTTTAGCAATGAAAATCTCACATTTCTGTCTCATTCCTGGTTTGTTGTAGTATTGTTGTATCTGTAATTACTACATCATCACGTGAAATGACAGTTCAAGCTCATTTAACTGGACGTATTCCTTTGTCCGTGTCACTTTAATTCAAAAGAGATGTATTTAATATGCTGGTAACAGGACTGAAGATACATATTTATTGTTTACAAGAACAAGAGTTGTCTTCATGCCCAAAATGTGAAGTATTTTTGATATTGATGATGAATGTAATAAAGGTGTTGATGTAAGATAAGCCGTTATTAATCCTTAGAGGAAGAAATTCAAGAATCACTACTAGAAGAACTATTTATATTCTGTTCCATTTGATTTGGCCTTCAGTAGCAGATGAGTCCTATTGTTGAAATGAGCTGTATCAGAACACCCAAACATATCAGATTTGTTATCATAGAACTAATTAAAAACTTTATGCAAAGGCCTGAAGTTCTGTAATAAGCTGCTAAATTAATTAAACTCATCCATAAGGTTTTAATGTCTTCATTAAACAAGTTGGAGAGTGTATCAAAAAGAGGCTGTGAATAAGAATCTGATCGTGAGCTCATTTAATTCAGCACATCACCCTGGGATCAATAGTGCTGAACAAAGGTTAACAGCTCTTGCATGAAGGAAGCAGGACAGACAGCAGGGGAGGGAGGGTGACTTTTAGGGGTTATGGAGGGTGAGAGGCGGTGCGTAGGGGTGTTTGGGACAGAAGGTGAACATATTTAGAAGGAGGCACATGAAGAACTGAAGCCATTTGATTTGGTGCTAGTCAGGATGAAGCCGTACGTGCTTCTCTTGGCCCTGCTGCAGTCTCTGGGATGCTCAGGTGAGTGGCTCTCGGTGCCGATCGTCTCATAGGTAGATACAGCGACTGTGGCTGTGACTTTTTCCCCATGTCTTTGTAGGACTCCCACTGCACAACTCGGAGCTGGAGTCCATGGCAGACAGGGGTCTCGGAGAAGCTCTGGCACAGGTCAACTCTGTGTATGCTGTCAGCCATCTTTACCGTGCGACTCGAGGCTCTGTCACAAGGGTGAGTCTGCACATACCTAAAGATATATTTAGTTGTTTTTTTTTTCTTGCAGGCAGTAGTAGTTGCAGTGGATGGTCGTACTATGCATGTTTTATTTGTGGGATTATGACAAATATAACGTGTGTCAGGTTATTCCCATGGGCCTGGACACCGTTGACCTGCTGATGACATTTGGCATTAAAGAGACAGAGTGTGTGAAGGCCCCCACAAAGGACCCCCAGAAATGTGCCTTCAGACCTGGCTTCTTCGTGGTGAGACACTTTAAATGTCACCAGGGGTGAAAAATAACCTAAATCAAATTGTTTTAGTCTGTTCAGTTTGGGGCCACATGGTTGACCTGTAGGAGTAGAGCTGTGTATTGGCAAGAATCTAGTGATCCAATACATATCACAATGCAGGGGTTACAATTCAATATATTACAATATATTGCAATACTGTAAGCAAGGCAATATATTGTGATTATTATAGCATTAAATCTGAGTAATCAAAGTTTACTTGTTCTGCAGTGGGATCACAGTCTCTGTAACATCCAACATCATTTTTAATCTACATCACCAAAATAAAAAATAAAACCGAACCATTTAAAAATCTCTAGTGTTTTTGAGTAATATCATGAAACTCAAGTGCATCCTACATGCCTACTGTGAAGGCCTGATATCTCACTTCTGGGAGGGACACATGTTGACGCACTGATGCAGCGCTCTGTTTAACTTGGCACAGATTTACTGGGACAGAGCGGGTCGATCAAATCTGCCAACGATGCAGCGGGACAGTGACTGATCCTAATCAAACTAAAAGAGTTGGAACAAATATATTTGCATTACACAGAATATTTAAAAACAAAACAAAACACAGTCCTCTCCTCTTCAGCCATCCTTCTCCTGCTCCAGTCGGGTCCGGATGTCACCCACTTTTGCCCGGGTGGTTTCTCTCAGATGCGGCCACGGCGGGAGCTCCAGCTCAGAGTCCAGTGAGGAGGTGAGGACACGGGGCAGGATAGCAGTGCTGTCACGTTCTGGTTTGAGTCAAAGCATATTATATTGGCATAAAACTCGACCATTAATTATTAAGGCATTTATCTGTGGGTTTTTTCCAATTAATCGCCATATTTAATGAGTACAAACTAACCGTAATAAACAAATACACTAAATAAAAGGTAAAGCTGTTTTCCTAACAATGTAAGCAACAATACAATGAGTGTCCTGAACTATATGGTGCCTGTGATTAATGTCAAGACTTTTGATTCCACAGATGTTCTCAAGAGGCAGATTCCAATTCAATACCCCGTTTGCAAATAGAGGTAAACATGTTTTAACTAGTGATGGCTCACAGTACAATCAGCAGCCCTAGTGTTTAACCCCTTGACCCTTGGGAGACAAGTTCACAGGGCTTGCCTTCAGGATTCCAATATATATTTCACCCGTGTGATATTCATTGCATGTAACTTACCCGACTATCTTTCAACAGTCCCGGCTCCTTCTGCACCTCCTCCACCTGTCCAGCCTGGTCGCCCCCTCCACAGCCAGACAGCGCAAGTCTGGCCCAGAGGAGAGACTATCATCAACTACCTGGGGTGAACGTTCAGCTCACACTGAAGATCAGATGATAAACTTGAATAAAAAAAACAACTAATCTGCACATTATGGTTTTGGCCCCTTTTTAAAAAAAAAAAAAAAAAAAATCATATTTAATTGGTTAGAATTACAAAGCTGCTGGCTGATCAGTGAACCACAGAAGAAGAAAAAAACAACAACTTTAAGACTGCTGTGCTACTCTACACAAAGAAAAGGTGTAGGGCAGGATTGTACCACTAGAGGGAGTGTAAGGTTCACTGACCAAACAAACACTGCTCCCATTCTGATGGTTTGTACTCAGACTGTGATGCTCATGGTGCTAAAAATGCTTTACAGGAAGTGAATTACCCAATTAGATCTTCCCAGCCACACCGTATCCAAACCGTTTGAACAAATGAGGACTCGGACACACATGAGAAAGGTCTGGTTTGAACATTTATATTGTGATTTTCAGTTTAAATGCAAGAGGACACATTTACTCTTATCTGCAACCATTTTTCTTCATTTCATTTGGCCCCACATGTTCACATCAGCACATCAATAACTTACATACTGTACTGTAGTAAACATCCTGGTAAGGATATTCAGTTTTTAAGAAATGCTTTCAGGTGGAAATCAAACCACTGTAACCGAGTAGGACAAAAGAACGGCGCGTTAAACGGGGCTCGTGTGGAAACAACAAATACCATCTTCATGATAAGCTCAATGGACTTGTGGATAAAATAAAGGTCCCCTCTGAAAAATATCATGCAAGCCATTTTCACAGCACACATTTCCACACTAGAGCCATTTTAAAACCAGTTTGAATGCACTGGAAAAATTAATGATATGTCCTCCTGGCACACAAGGACTTGTTGAGATCGAGTTCCTTGACGGGCAGCACTAGCACCCTAAAAATTAAGGCATTGCTGCTAGAAATTAAAACCCTTCATGATCCACTCTGTAGGTACAGAATCAAGAGTCCCTGTGCACCAAGGGTCAAAGCAGTAATGGCACCATAAAGAAACGAGATACGACAGACACACAAAGTTGAAAGAAACATTCAGTCTAATGCCAGTCAGATTATTTCTGTCATTGACTATCAATGCTCTGTACATTAACCAGACACACGTATCTTTTTTCCAACTGGGTCACCATGTGGGGATGAGTACACTTCACATGACTGAATCCAAACTGTACATTCTACTTCCTGGTTTGCGATACTTAAGAAGGCGGCGGGGGACCGACGGCAATGGAGCAGCCGCTGCAACTGTACACACACAAACTGAAGGGTAAGGTCCAAAATCAAGGCGACGCACAGGGAACTCGCACAGTCCACGAAGATGCACCATCACAGGCCCCTCCCCCCTCCATTTACAGAAGTCCATTAAATAAAAAACAAAGAATCTTATTTCCAGTTGCACTGTCCAGACTCTGCTGAACCTTTGGAAGAAATCTCCTTTCTGCTTTGACCTCTGTGCAATACTTTGGGAATAAGGCTTCCTCCTAGTGGTGAAACAGTCAAGAAATGTTTGAGATGACAGATTTTATAGTTTTTTTGAATGTTTTTTTTTTTTTTAAATGCACCTTCCCATATACATTCCATTATGCCCTAATGTTTTGTTCCTCTCTAGACTTTGTTGACCAGCTATTAAAAGACGAACTTGTAAAAAAAATCCTTCCATTTATCAATCATTAAATAATTTTATATAAAAGCAAACCTAACCATCCCTGCTCCACGAAGACCTTCCCCAACTACTTCACCACCGCATAATCATACATACGTGCATGCACGCAGCATGTATGCATATGCAGTTTCTCTGTCTCACTCATGCACACACACCAGAACAGCCTCATGTTTTACAGCTTGCTCTTACATGAAGTCCATGCAGTACCAAAGCGGAGAGATCCTGATGGGGTTTTTTTTGCTTCCAGTACATGGCACAAACTTATGGCAAAGAAGCAGATACATGGTTTGGCTCAGACCTGGATCCAGTAATATTTGCACAATTCTTTTTAATGTTTAGTTAAATCTGCTTGGTGTACCAGATGGGTGAGGTTTACCATACCGGGCAATACAATGTCTTCCAGAGAGTTTAGACAATCGCAGAAAATCAACTTTTCTGTGACGCCAAACTTACCTGCTCCAGTATTAATTGTCCCAGTATTGTAAACCCTACGGATCCAGAAGGCCAAGCATGTTAAAAAAAAATGCAATAATTAGCAAACGGTAATTGATCATGGTCTGGTTTGCATTTAAGTATATACACAGTCATCATTGTGATCCCAAGAGGACAGAAAGAATTCAGGAATTTGCTCCCATGTTCACGGCCATATATTCTCTCATTGTCTATTCATCCATCTTTTTTATGCCCTGATCCCAAAGTTCAACATTCTCCAGTAAGTTTGGTGGCGTCCCCTCGTTTGGGCGGAGCAGGTGGGGGTCCTCGTCGTAGTGTTGCATAGCCTGAGATGTTTCCGGACATGTAGCCACCATTTCCTCCATTGCTCTGCTTTCCATGGTCTAGGAGCAGCTCAGGCGGCGGCGGAGGCAGCGCCATGTCGTCCATGGTCCCCACAGGGTCCAACTTGCCCGTGAGGCCAGCCGAGCTGAGAGAACCATGGCGACCCACTGACTTCCGCTTCAGTGTCCGGTTGAGATCCTCCAGGAAATTGGGCTGGCCTGAGCTGCCCTTTGGGGAGGTGGCTGGAGGTGGTGAGAGTGGAGGGGGCTCTGGGGTGGTGTTATTACGCCGCACAAGTGTAGGTGGAGGAGTCTTTTTCAGTGAGCTCTTCCCCCACGATGAGTTGCTGACAAGGGAGACAGGCGGAGGAGGAGGGGGAGCCTGGGGCTGGGGGTTCACCACAGCTACCCTTGGAGTTCCGCCGCTATGGCCGTCGCTACCAGGAGGTGGAGGAGGGGGGAAGAGCTCAGAGGCTGGGGGAGGAGGTGGGAAGTAGGCACACTCAGGTGGTGGGGAAGGGAAGTCGCCACTGGATTGCTTTGCCTGGCTCACTTTGGCCTGGAGTGCCAAGGGCAGGTTGGCCAGATTGAGCTTGCCTGGTTTCGGAGGAGCAGGGGGTCCATTTGAGGGGTCCTTGGAAGGGGATCCAGTGGAGGAGGAGGTGGGACATGGGGAGCAAGGAGGGGTGTTGTTCTGGGGAGCAAACTTGCTGAGCAGGTTCCTCCTGGATTCCTCATAGGAGGCTGAGGAGTTGGACTTGATGCTGGAGTTCCTCTGCGGGGTGGGAGGAGGTTTCTTGACCCCCAAATTAAAAGAGCCAGAGGGTGACCTCCTCGTGGGTGAGCCTAGGTTTCCAGGAGGGAGGGGAGGAGGAGGCGGAGTCGGGCCTGTGACAGGGGCTGGGGGAGGTGGTGGTGGAGGAGGAGGAGGCGCCGGAAAGCCAGCGTTGCTGTCTGGAGGAGGTGGAGGGAACTCTGGAGACTGCAGCTGTTGGCCACCTCCAGGCTGCCATTTTGGTTTGGTCTTGACCGCAGGTGGGGAGAGGGGGGCTTTGGGGCTCTCTGTGTGATTGGCCACTTGGGATGAAGCTCCTGGAAACTGGCTTGCTAGTTGTTTCACCAAAGACATCGTCGGAGGACCTCCCGTGGAGATGGTCGTTTGCTTAGACAGGCTGTGCTGCTTGGGCAGCGTTGGAGGCGGATGGCTGGAGGTGTGGCCTGCCTGGAGGCTGAACTGCTTCTTGAGGGGTGCAGGTGGAGGAGGGGGTGGAGGTGGTGGCGGGCCACCCAGGGCAGCAGGCGGTGGGGCAGGAGGGAATGGCGAGACAGGTGACACAGGTTTGGGGGTGGTATGAGGGACAAAGCCTGGAATGAAGGTTTTGGGTGGTGCTGGTGGTGGTGCAGGAGGAGGCGGGAACTGGGACGGCACTGGGAACTGCTGGGGAGGAGGAGGAGGTGGTGGTGGTGGTGGAGGTGGAGGAGGTGGGGGTGATGGAGCGGGGGCAGGTGGCGGGGACTCCTCAAGGCCTCCATTCGGAGAGAGGAGGTCCCGTGGCGGGCTGGGAAACCTTTCCTTCAGGGCCTGCTTCAGCCCATTGGAGTAAACAGGCTGGCTCATGGAAACTGGTGCAGGAGGGGGTGGAGGGGGAGGAGGAGGGGGAGGAAATGGTACTCCATTGATCTGTGGAGCAGGTGGAGGTGGAATGAAGGCAGGCGGGGCAGCAGGACTAGGAGGTCCCAGTTTCAACACAGCCATGGCTGACCCAGGGGTTGGCATGGATGGTGGAGGGGGAGGAGGAGGGGGAGGCGGGACATTAGTCCTTGCCGCAATGTGATTGACGTTGGGTTTGACCTGTGCTGCGGGTGGTGTCGGAGCTGGGGGCAGAACTTGCTGAGCTTTTGCATGGAAGTGATTGGGCAGCTTGTGGTGGTTGGCAGCCTGGGAGGCCTTCTGGTTCTGCAGCCTGGTGATGGTGCTGTACTTATACATGGTGGGAGCTGGCGAGTGGTGTGACACCATTTGAACTGGGGGCAGGGGAGGAGGGGGAGGCGGTGGAGGAGGAGGTGGGGGTGGAGGAGCCAGCTGTTGCTGCTGTGGGGGCATGTGGTTGTAGTTGCTGCTGGTCGGTGGCTGCCGTTGTGGAGACTGTGGCGTTTGCGGAGGGCGCTGAGGCGGTGGCTGTGGGGCCTGTTGAGGAGACTGAAGCTGGGGAGGCATGTGCTGGTGTTGTGGCTGGGTCGGTGTTTGGGGCTGGATTGATTGGTGCTGTTGGTGTTGGTAGGGCTGTGGCTGCTGCGGTTGATGGGGCTGCGGTTGGGGCTGGATCTGAGGCTGTGGTGGGTGATGATGGTGGGACTGAGGCAGAGGCTGTGGTTGGGGAGGAGGAGTCAAAGCTGGGTGATCCACTGAATGCTGGCTGTGATGCCGGTGACTGTGGGAAGCATGTGGCAGGGTGGCCCCTCTGGATGCCTCCATTCTCATCTGCTAGAAAGAGACAAGGTGTTAGCTTAGTGAAGGCAATGAAATAATCTGTAACAAATAAGCAACTTTTCAGGGTTTTTTTTAAACTGAATTTCATCTTTGAAAGAAAGCCGTACCTTGGTGTTTTCCTCAATCTGGGTACCTCTCTTCCAAGCTTCAGAAAAAATGGAGCTCACCACACTTTGGGACCGGCCATGAGAAGAGCTTGTGTCCACCCCACTGTCTGAATGGCCTGAATGGTTAGACTGGGACTCTGGAAGCACATGCAAAAGACAGAAAGACTTTCTGAGAGAAGTATATTTTTAATACAGTAAAAGAATGATGCATGTTAAGTATGACATTATAGTAAAGTTCTTAGTATTCTTAGTAAAGAGTAGTATAGTATATACTAGGCTAATGATTAAATGATCTATGATTCAATGTTTAAATTATCATGAACTGACATAACATTATACCAATGCTCAGCCTGATTGGACAACAAACTTACCAGGTATGCTGGCAGAACTGGAGCCTGAGCGGATGCTGGAGGTAGAGAGAGAGGACCAATCGTACGCCGCCTCTGTCCTCTTCATGGCCTCCTGGTAGTTCACATATAGTTGTTTCCCATACTACACACACACACACAGTGAAAAAAAACAACAGAACAGAACATAGAGATTAATACACACAATTTCTTTTCAAAGTGTAAGAGACAAACAAGAGCAGATACTCGGGTTTAGACGCACCTTGGCGATGCGAATTCCATTCACCCATTGGTGCAGGGTCCTGACATCGTCACAGCACAGATACTTGATGTACTGCGACTTCTTCTGGATTTGTGGATGCTGCAAAAAACCCCACCAAAAAACAGTAAATATAGATTTTGCCTCACATATCCACTGTAGAATAATAGAAAGTTTCTTCATTATGAAAGAATTATATATGGTACATATGGGGCTGTAAGTCTTTTGGCTTTAAAGCATCTTTTGGCCATTTATAGGACAATGTCTCATGGGTCTGTCTCAATGGGATGCATGTCTGCTCTAATAGGGTCTTGGGATCATAACAATTATTTCACATGTTCACACCATTATATTAAATCAGCAGGAGCAAGAAATTGACATTACGTCAGTGTCTGTATGAACACGCGGCATCTTTTGCTGACATTTGCACTCTTTCAGATTTGAAGTCACAGAACACAACATTAGGAATAGGGCTTCACCTTCAGGGCCAGGCAGTAGTCAGTAGGGGCCTTGTATTTGCTGCGGTAGTCCTGGCCATAATACACGTTAACATGGTCCAACTGCAGGAAGCACACCAGATCTCTGGATGCCTGCAGAGAGGGAGACAGAGGAGGATGCATGATTTCAGAATTACCTGAGGGATTGAGACTTCCCTACAGGCGCATTTAACATCTTTGGACTGACTAGTTGTATAGAAACATGCAGGGCTAAAGTCTAAATTACATATTAATGGTTTAAAAGTACTTTTTGGAGCACATGCTGTTTTTGTGCTTGAGTGAAGTTGCTCTTAATGGGCTTTAAATAATTATGATAAGCAGAATCGTAGTCCCTCTTGTAGTACAAGTCTTGAGTGTACATGTTTTAAATTAGATTATACATATCTAAATTAAATGTATAATGCTTTATTCAATGCCTGAGCTGGCACTATAATGCATTGTAGGACTCTACCTACTTTTTTAGCTCACACAAAACTGACGTGAAAAGCGATATAGTCTGAACATGACTTTGGAGGATGATGGTGTTAAAAACAGAGCACATGTGGTTACGAAAAAAGAAGCATGTGGCATTTCTGTTGTGTTCAAACAGGAAATGCCAATAGACTTGATGAATCTGGTTCTCATAACCCTGACCCACGTTTCTCTTCTTCGTCTTCATTTTGTCAGAGTACCGTGAATAGTCTGCTTAAGTCTCACTGACCTTGGCTTTGCCTTTGGGGACATAGTAGATTCCTGAAGCCCTGAGGAGGAAGTAACGTTTCTTCCACGACTTCTTCCCATCCTCCTTCAGCCACAGAACACCCTCGATCTCTGGCACAGACACCAAGCCGCCGCAGAAACACTCCTGACAGATACAAACACGTGCACAGAAATTCAACTGTCGGAATTCATCTTGTGAGTCCTGATCTGTAGAAATGATAGGAAAGTTCACATAATCTCACCTCTAATAAAGCCTCTTTATTCCTGTCAGCCATTTCGGATGTCTCCTTCCGCCCGAGCAAATAGTTCTGGAGATGATTGAGAAACAGTCAAGTAAATAGAGGACAGGGGGAGTGTAAAGTCAGCGGTTCACCTCGTCTTATGTTTAATAAATTATTCACCTTTACTCGCTTTAAAGCTTTGACCTACTTCCAACCCTCCTACACAAACACACTGCCTTGTTCACTCTCTGGGCTGTTCAGCCACTGAGCATGCATAAACAATGTGTTTGTGTGTATAGCATATGCTTTCAGCATTTATACGCTGAATACAGAGCGGCAACAAAGGTTATTAAGAAGATGATCTGCCCACGCTCGCCTGTGTGTGTGTGTGTGTGTGTTGAAGTGTAATGGACAGTCACCTGAGGGTTCTTGAAAAGAGCGTATTTCTCGATGCGTTCGATGAACATGAGCTTGTTGTGGCTGTCCCGGGTCCAGTTCAGTAAGTTCTCCACCAGGTTCTCATGATCCTCAAAAATACGCTCTGAGAGAGAGAGAGAAGAGGGAGAAATGAGGAGAAGATATGCACTTTTTTCCCCCTGACCTGCTAATGTGCACCAAATTTTCTCCCTCCAGGGAGTTCTGTTGACATGTTGATTACCCAAGTGCAGACGGTGCAGACTAAAGCAAACCATTTATTTGACTCAAGTGTGGTGCGAAAGATCTGTGGCTGCTCCCTTACCCATCTGTAGCTCAGTGATGGTTTCCACAAGAGACCAGTCAGGGCTGTAGCCACAGTGGGACTTATCCAGCAGGCTGTCCAGCACCTGCCTGACCGTCTGCCGCTCATCCACCATCATGGTCTTGGAGCTCTCGTCTGACATGTGGACCCTGATCACCAGCTGAGGAAGAGGAGAGAAGAGGAGAGTGCTTTGTAAAGGTCGGCTTGTTGTTCAACTCAATGCTAAAAGTTAGGACAAAATGTATGTACAGTTAGTGTTTTTTGATTGTATGAATTGTAGATCATTTTATTCAAATCTAAAATCAATCAGTCTTTATGTGGATGTACTGTAGGTTTATTTTTTGGGATTTCAAAAAAAATTTGGACAATTTCAGGCTTCAAAAGTGATCTTTTATTCTATATTGTCCAACATAATACCCATAGTACCTATGGTAAAAAGGAAAAGATGTCATTGGTAGCTCAAAATGCATTTTCGAGTAAAAATGACCTCGTTAGTCATTCTTCATTTAACATTCAGCATTGCCATCTTTATAGCTGCCACAAGTTTTAAATGTATCATTTTGACATAATAATGGCAGATACTATCACATAGCATGGAGCGGGAATCTATGTGGACAAACGGGCGATTATCTTCTTATCATTTTGCAGGAAGCTTGACCAAAAGAACTATAACCCCCAAAGGTTCATTTAATTCCTTAAAGGCCTCCACCGCACATTTTACTTTACAATTTGCGATAAATTAATTTTATGTGAACATGTTTCAAGACACAATGTTTTTCCAGGAACAGCACATCAAGTCAAGCCACAGAATCTAGTTTGGCTTCAATGTACTGAAAGGATGAAATGTGATCATCTTGTTTCATATACTTCAAACTATTTATAGGGTGACTATAGCCACAATGTCGCCTATACAGACACTAAACGTTAAAGTCCAATAATCTGGCCAAAGTTTTGCATCTATAGGCAACCAAAGGGCCCCCATAACAAGCGAGCATAAACTAAGCTGGATGAGACAAACACACACATGCCAAATCCAGCCTCGCACAATCGCAGCCCCCATAAGTCATGTCCTGGTGTGAAAGCAAATAAAGCCCTCAATTCCTTGACCTCCTGCTTGTCCTCTCCCACTGGACATCCAATCAGTGCGTGGGTACAGTTGATTGAACAGACACTCGGACCAATGAGAAGGCTGGGGAAGTGGTGAGACTAATATGGGGAGTCTGACCTACATTTCTCACAGGAGAGACCCCTCAAACCCCCTAATCTGGCAGGAAAAACAAAGTTAAATCAAGGCAAAAATCCCACTGCTTCAACCAGACACTTTTCTGAGCCTCCTTTACGAACACATTCTGGCTTCAATGTCCAGAATCCAAAGTGTAGTAAATTGTGAGTAAATTGTGAGTCATAGTTGGCTGTGCAGACAACCACAGGACTAATAACACGTCACAGCATTCTGCTATGTCTGGCAGAGGTTTCTTTTATGTGCCGGCTGTACCAGCACTCTTTATCTTGTCTTACTGTATTCACTTTGCAGAGTGAAGTCTAGCCCTGTCCCTCGAAACACTATTGGGTCTCAACTATTCATTGCAGATAAAAGGCCACCAGTGTGGTTCTCTCATTCACAGAGGCAGTTCATTCACTGGCGAAAACACTGAAAAAAAAAAAAAAAGAGTCCAATGCCGACTTCCCAATGGAGACACGACATGGCTTTCAATGGAGCAAGGCACCCAATTGTTCGCCAAAAATCAGTGCTCTTTTGGTTGCATGGTGTAAATAAGATGTTTTGTGTAGAATGTGTCTGCATTGTCTTGCAGCGCTCTCTTTTCTGAAGCCTCTTTCTGATTCCTTGCTCCCTCCCCAGCAGATACACACAATCAAACACTGCAATGACCTATTTTCTCCGCGCTCCACTGCCTCGCTGTGAATGAAGTTCACAAAGAAATGCAGCGGGCAGCGAATATGACAAGACAGCGATTATTATGAGTCGGAGTGAAAAGAGAAGTCCGCGAGTGGGAGTGTGGGCACAAAAGGACAGAGGTGGTCCTACCTTTTTGACCTGTGCCTCCTTGATTTTCTCCAAGGCAACTCGGATCCTCTCTGCCTTCAATTTGGCAGCTTGCTCCTCCTAGATAGACACATAGGAGAATGGTTAAAACAGTCATCATTCACATAATAAGAAAACCACACGCATGTTAAAACCCTGACAAGAACCAAAAAAGCGTTCTTGATTTCATAGCCTTTCCTCATCCTCTTCACCCATGTCTTTAATTATTCTCTGGCAGGAATAAGACACCGTGCACACACAACTTCATTAAATAGTAAGCAGCCTTCGAAACCATTTAAATGCAGAAGCCTCTGGCATGATGGCGCATGGTGTCATGTGCAAAACCAAATGAAATTCTTCCGTGCATTGAGTCGCTTACCTGCCCCCTCCAACAAGATGCCATTACCTCCATTCCGCAGGTTGTGCACGCTTCCACGTATGTGAAGTGGGTGTGTTTTACCACTTGTGTGTGAATATTCGATCAAAGACAAATAAACACTGCGATGCCAAACCGCCACTATTGCAACATCGCTCCGGTGTTCCCTCAAATATGGCGCTCCATTTGCCGTCTATGGTTCCATATTGGATTCATATGGAGCAGCAGCCACTTCCTTTGATCTTGCTATACAGCAGAAAGGAAACAATAGTAGAAGATCCCCGAAGGGCAAGAAGCTGCGGATGAGTGTAGGATCAGTTCAAAGAGCCTCCATGTCCTCCACTCAAAGAATCACTGATCTCCACATACTCAGATCTCAAGGGCAAAACTGACAAAAATATCCAGGTTTGTCCATAACTAAAGACAAAAATGTTTCTTTTTCCTCAGTTGTCTTTACATGGCAACATTAAGCAAAAATAACAGAAAGCATAAAAAAGCAGATAAGCTAACTGAGCAGAGACTTTGTGACAGCGCAGGTTCATGGACTCGCAGACATGTGTGCCCGAGATGAGCACAACTTGACTAAAAACCCCAAGTGAGACTGTAGGGAGGATGCCCCTCCCCCTTCTACCCTCCCACCCTCTCTTCCTGCACCCCCCTCCTCTTCCCTTCTCTCTATATACATCAGATGCAGGGGTTTGGGAGCGTGCCCAATCGATGGAGCATAATCCCCACAAAAATAGGAGAATGAGCCAGCCAACCAGCGAGCCCCCGTTGCAAGACCCTTCTAGCCTTTAGCCAAGCAGGACCAGACGGGGGGCCGTGACTGACACTGGTCCCCGGAGCTAAACTACAGTGATAAGGGCGGAGAGTAGAATTTGGGTGAATGAGAAGCTGGGGTGCTGAATATTTGAAGTCATGTGTGTGTCTACACAAGCATGCGCCTTCAAGTAAAGGGGGTGAGGGGTCTTAACAACCGTTCCCCAAGCCTCTTATCTCAAGAACAACCCCCCCTCCCTCTCTCCTTGACCCAGACTACCTTTAACACATGACTAGCTCCAGGGCACATGAACATTAATGCAATAAAACCAACACTCTGTTTGGCCAACATAGTGGCAGGCTTTTAGTCAGCCAAGTGTGAGTGTGTGCGTGACACAGTGACGGGGGAGAGGTCACGGGGGTTGCGCAGATTATAGTCCAGAGTCAATCTGAGTCACACTGTATGCTTAGCCCCATAAATGTCAGCATAGCACCTCCACATCTCCCCTCTCCTCCTTAGACATTAGTCTGATTCCTATTCCACAGGCGTTTTCCCTTCCACTTTCATACTCAGCCACACCAGACAGAGCCAATTTTTAAAAGGCTCTTCTGCCGAGCCTGGAAAAAAAAAAAAAAAAAAATCTTGGCACCATCTCCCTTTGATGTCTTTCCACTCGCTTGTTCCCAAACATCCCGCGCTCATTCACTATTCTGATTTGCGAGGGAGGAGAGGGAGAGAATTTGTGAGTCCGGGCGACTGCGGCTTTCTCTCTCCCATTCTCTGGTGGTGAAAAGTGTAACACTAACACATAAACTCCCTCACATCTTGTACGCCGTAGGCAAACTATCCTCTCTCCCTTTGTACAACCACTCAAATGATCTCGGTATACGCTGACAGACTGAGAGCCAATGTGCTGGAAACCAATAGTCTTGAACAGTGAACATTTTGTAACAAAAAGAGAAAAAGTAAGAAAGTGCCCCTTCAGGATTTTGGCAGTAAAAACTGAGGGCAGATGAATTGTGTGGATATTACTGTGAGAGTCAGCCAGCTTCACTGTAGGCATCTATTATATTCAAATATATGGAGATAACTGAAAGGGTTGTGTAAACAAATCTGCAATTCGACGCCAACAACCTCTAATGGGGATCTTTCAGTTTACTTTTGCATGAATAGCACACGGCTCAAGTCTTTAAACTAGAAGGAAATCCAGAAAATAATCAAAATCATTCTCCAGAATCTTCCAAACCCATGGTATCCCCTTACACTGTCAATGATTAGTATAATTTGTGCTTAAGCATAGCCTTTGCACGAGAGCCAAAGGCTGCAACCAGGCTGTTCGCTGGGAAAACTGACTCCTGGCAGCAAGCTTACACTAAAACAGTGTTGAGAAAGTTGGGAACCAACACATGGTGGATAAACAGGTGTGAAAAGATACTGTACATGAAACAGCAGATGACAGAGGGCTCACATTCGTATACATTTAATGTATGTATTAGCAAAGCAAATGCATTAAATTCACTAGATACACAGAAACATGACTTAGGGCTGCAACTATCAATTATCAAGATCCTCAGTCTGAGCAAAATCATTGTTGAGGAAGACTGTGAGATGTGACTGAAGTCTCCAGAAAAAGCTTTTAAGTAGACCACAAGGTGACATTTTTTGGTAAAAACGACTGTTTCCAAAATAAAGAAAGAACTTTCATGCTCTACATGTCTTGTTTTGTTTGACCAACCAATCAAAACAGAGGACAAAAACACTGGATAAGCAGAGTTCTTGATTGATAAATGATGTAATTGAATAATCGTCACTGGCAATCACTTCATAACCAGCTGGTGCCCCTGTCAAAGCTTTCCTTTCTTTATGAAGATAGTGTGCAAATCAAAAGCCAACTACATGGAGGAAGGGAGGAGAAAATGAATAAAAATGTCGACCCACTGACAAAAGACCTTGTGCCAGTGAAAGATAAATGTAGAAGCAAGAAGGACAAAACAAACAATATACCTATACAACCGATCAGCCATAACATTCTAACCACCTGCCTAATATTATGTAGTTCCCCTTTTGCCGCCAAAACAGCTCTGACCCGTCGAGGCATGGACTCCACAAGACCTCTGAAGGTGCGCTGTGGTATCTGGCACCAAGACGTTAGCAGCAAATCCTTTAAGTCCTGTAAGTTGCGAGGTGGAGCCTCAGCAATTTGTGCTACAGTAGCTCTTCTGTGGGATCAGGCAAAACATGGGCTAGCCTTCGCTCCCCACGCACATCAACGAACCTTGGGCGCCCATGACCCTGTCACCGGTTCACCGGTTGTCCTTCCTTAGACTTTTGGTAGGTACTAACCATTGCAGACCAGGAACACCCAACAAGACCTGCAGTTTTGGAGACTCAGTCGTTTAGCCATCAAAATTTGGCCCTTGTCAAAGTTGCTCAGATCCTTACACTTGCCCATTTTTCCTGCTTCCAACACATCAACTTCAAGGACAAATAGTTAACTTGCTGCCTAATATACCCCACCCACTGTCAGGTGCCACTGTAACGACATAATCAATGTTATTCGCTTCACCTGTCAATGGTTATAATGTTAAGGCTGATCGGTGCAAGTATGGTACAGTATGTGCATGATACATGCAGAAAAATGATGCAAGGGAAAAATCCATTCTTATACCCTTACCCTGTCAGATATAATTACTTTTGATATGGTCTTTTATTTCATTTTTGGCATGTCTAATTTCTTTCAACTTACCTCTTGTATTTCTCTATTTTTATTTGTTAAAAAATTTCCAAGATTACCATTTGAAATCCCTCACCATAGGCCTGATCCTGTTGGAGAAGCTGAGAGTGCTCCTCCAGTTGAGAAAAGCCAACATCCCCTCCTCGACTGAGAAACTGTTATCTCTACCTCCTCTTTTTTTAATTAAGTAAATAAATAAATTGGTCTGGTCCCAAACTGTTTCAACAGTGCTCTAAGCATGGATTTTTCCACTTACATGCATGCAAAGCAGAAGAGAGGAGCAGTGTGCACAGACAAGAGAAAAACCCGAAGAAGTGAGTGTATGAGGAAGTCACCTTTGTCAGGAGGTGAGAAGGCTTTCCAGCTATGCTTTTCAGAATGAGCGAGGTTTCTCGGTCCAGATAGGAGTGCTTGGGTGAAGAGAGAAGAGGGGATAAAAAAGGAGAGCAGAGGAAGAGACAAAATAATAGAAAAGTCAGTGCCAGATGATTCTTAGCGGCTTATTAATCGCAGGTGTTTTGATCTTTGTGTGTAAAAGAAGCGTGGAAGAGAAGGTTCCATAAGTGGAGCGCTCAGCAGTTGTGGTTGTCATTAGCTGCAGCTGTGGGTAAAGAAGCAATGATTGTGAGAAGTACAGGGCAAACATGATTGCAATAGACTGGAGTGTGTGAATACATAGTATGCTGCACATTCTGGCTAACCTCTAGTCTACAGCTACGTCCACAGACATACACACAATCCCTCTTTCACACCAAACACACTTTTATGCTTATGGTTACATGCATTAAACACAAACCAAAGGCTGCAAACTAAAGCTAAAGCTTGATTCTGATAATTTGCCAATTCAAATTGAATTGTAATTAATAGGCAACCCAAGTGAAGTTGCACATTTGTAAAATTACAACGTATGGCTACAACTCTACACGATCAACCTGCAGCCTTATATGTGCCAATGCCAAAGTGCACGCATGCGCACATGCAGTCTCACACACTTGCACTTACAGTGGCCTGATCCGTTTCACCCTCTCGCGAGGTGAAGTCAAGCTGCCGTCTGGCTCGTCGCAGCGTGACATGCTGGGGGATATTCAGGAGGTGCGGGCAAGGTGTGTGTGGATAGAGACCACAGTTATAGGAAAAGGATGCAAACACAGATAAGTTGATCACATGCAGGGGGACGGGGGCACATGCAAGATTTGTTAATGTGTAGACTTTTTCCTTCTGAACTGAAATACTCTCCCACTGTCACGGTTTCACTCTCCTCTCCTCCTCTCTCTAACCTTTGCCTTCTCCTACAAGTCACCTAAACACTTATATCTGTTTATCTAGCACATATTAGCTCATATTAGCTCTTTGTTTCTGAAACAGGTTAAACTTCTCTCAAGCGTACCTTTGCTTTTGTTAGCAAGTGAATGTTTGGTGAGTGAACAAAGGAATTCAGAAATGGTGTCAACATTGTAATCCCCGGTTAGAAGGAGATTACGATGTATTCGTTAACACACCATCCAATGCACAATGCGTGGTCATATTGTGCATCGACTCTCAGTAAACTTCAGGCATGCAGTTTCTTCCAAACGTCATGCTGTGTGGTTAAACATGCAGGACCAGAGTCGGACTGAGGTCAATTCAGGATACTTAAGACTTACTTAGAAATAAAAAAAAAAAGTATTGTGTTCCATTTAAAATAAAACCTGAGAAAGACAGAAACTGAATTGACCCCACACCTGAATAACACACAATTCACTTACCATTAAATGTTGAAATATAATTTTGCACTGTGGCTCACACACACTTTCTCATTAGCTGATAATACTATATCTACCTCTTAGCTATCCTTGGTGTGTGTGTTGCTGCGTGTTTCAGTGTCAGTCATACCTCTGTGCTGGTCTGGTTTTGTCCTTGCGTGCTCGGGCCGCTCTGTTTATCCACCTCTCCAACCGTCGCCACTTTATCGATGTCCAGGGAGTCCATGCTGGACGCTGAGGCACATGCTGAGTTCACACTGGACCGCTGGGACGGAGCTTCCTGCTCGCTGACCGCGCCCACCGAGCCCGTCCTGCGGTGCTGCCCGCCACCTGACGACCCAGACGAAGGCCGCCGCAGCGTGGTAGAGGAGAAGGAAGAGGAGGAGGAGGAGGTGGAGGAAGAAGAGGAAGAAGTCTGACGAGCTGCTTCATCCATGCTGAGAGAGGCCTTCTCCAGCTGAGAGGTGATGTCAGCCAGGGAGATGTTGGAGGCCGTGGGGCGGGTGCTGCTGCTGCTGCCATTGCTGCCTCGTACCGTGTTGGCCGGTGATGCCCGGGTACTGCTACTGGCACTTCCTGTTGGGGAGTTCAAAATTTAAACACAGCTCGGATGGAAAAGGAAATTAATTGTAGCTGGACATTTTGAATTATACGTTATCCATAGATGATGTCTTTTAGAATGAATAATTCTTAACATTACGCTACATTCATGACACATTACATTAACATTTCCCTGGTGCAAACAGGATGCTGCTAATTGTCCCCTCCTTCCTCCTCGTGTGTTTGTTTTGTCTTTGGCTTTAGTAAAAAGTACAAACATGTTGGAAGAGACCCCCCCCCCCCCCCAATTTCCCATTTTATTCCATAAAGTATTCCTCCCCGGTGTTGTAAAACAAGTCCAAATATTATCCAAGTCCAACAATGTGCTGCTTTGTAAAATACAAATCAGACTGTGGCAGTATGTTTACAATGATTAAATTAATGTTAAGGGAAGTGGTGGAGTAACTCCTTTATTGTTGTTCAAATACAAACATACAGCACAATCGTAAATGCACTTTATTGACTACCTCCACTGCTTCCCCCTCCACTGGTGCCTGTGTGCTTAGTGCTGGCACTGCGCCCCCCAGGGGCCCGCTGCTGGCCTTTGTTGTGGCTGCGAGAGGTGGAGTTTGGTTTGGAAATGGTATTGAGCTCCTGCTCGATGGAGCACAGGTCGGCCATCAGGGCATCCAGGTCCACTGTGTCGCCCTGGTTCAGCGCCTCTGCAGGAAGCAAAAGATAAGGCATAGAGGAGGAACAGAGATTAATGATTTCATTTGTCTGATCTTTTTTGGGACCTGTGCTGTCATCATACTGATCTGGACACTATGAATGAGGTGCGTGAGGTCTCACCGTTTATGTTGTACATTGAGAAGCGGTAGGAGAAGTTGGCCATGTTTGTCTCCTGCCTGAGAGGAGGCTTCTGCAGTGCCTTCTGGGGCCTGCCATCATCCAGACTCTACAGTGCACACACATACACACACCAACATGAGGTACACATATGCAAAACCCACACTCATTGTGACATTACAGTCAAGCACAGGATCTAAGCAACCATGTCTGCCTGCCAGACTCCTTAGTCCCACACACGCACACACAGATCTGCACAAACACACAATACAAAGTGGTGGTGGGAGTTGCTAGGATACAGTATAGGGAGACAGGATTAGCAGTGTTAAGGTTGCTATGGATACAGACCCTTCCTTTCTGTCCGCTCTTCTACCTGTGTGAGTCTGTATGTAACCAACCCCCCCCCCCCCCTCTTTTTGTATGTGTGTGTTAACCTGCGTGAGCTTGTCCAGCTCTCCCAGCCAGGCTCCAAACATCTTGTCCAGGTCCTGGTCCTCCTTATCACTGTCCTCCTCTGCTCCATGGTCCAACTCGTCATCTGATACCTGCTCCATCTACACACAGACAAAAAAAAAAAAAAGAGAGGAAAGCAATTGAAAAATAGTCCAATGGTTCCACACATGTACACATAATTAACATGCCATCAGATCACACCCACATAGCAGAAATTATCTAAAGGAGAAAAAAAAAACAACAACCCTTCAGCTAAGCTCATGCCAACCTCACTGCCTGTTACCATGACAACTGCTCATGGACCCCTAGCGGGCACCCTGTGCTGTAATCGGCGGAGTGTCCTGTAGTGTCTTGTGTGCTCGCTTGCCGCTGACACACCCAACGCCTCTACTTCCAGCTACGGATCTGAAAAAAAGAGGGATGCTGATGGAAGACAGGAGGGGCAGAACACCAATCAATATCGCCTAATGATGTACTGACCACTTCTGAGATCTATAAACCAACATGCAGTGAATGACTACACCAGTGGCATGCCCATGGAGAAGATATCAATCAATCCACACTGAACAACACTAGCAGGTGGTATTGATGGGTTTATGGGCCAGTGGGGGTGAAGGAAGGCACAGTAAGCTGGCTATGAGAGCCCAGCTCTGTTCTGTCAAAGGTGATGGCAGAGCTCCCTCTACTGGACACAAAGGAAAGTGGTGCAACTGCAACATGCAGCTGGTTGACTCCAGCAGCTCATACTTAATGCAACAGAACAGTTGATCGTCTCTGAAAAGCATCCCTATATATTGACATTTTACAGAGGTAGAACAATTTAATTCTTATGGATATAGATGGAATGTTTACGAATGACCAAATACCAGACATTCTGAAGATCTTTAGGAAATAAAATCTTATAACTAACCTGTAGCACACTCACAAACATGAAAAGACAGAGTATGTATACGTATTACTGTGTCTAGCTGTATTATTGAGTAAAAAAATGAAATGGCCTGAATACAAGTGACAACAGCAAACTACCAGACCCTTCTTCAGTCTATAAAAGGACAAAAGGTGCAAAAATTATCCATCCATCCATCACCGCTTATCCTATGCAGGGTCGTTAAGGGGGGGCTGGAGCCTATCCCAGCTGTCATTGGGTGAGAGTCGGGGTACACCCTGGACAAGTCGCAAAAATTATCCAAATCTATTATTATCTAAAATTGTCCAGTCTACAGTGTGTGACAATATGTAGCTATAATGTGTGCTGCTGACACCGTTTCTTCACAGTAGTATTTCTATGTCAGCCAAACGTTTTAGACAATCTGATGTTACCCAACCTGGAGGAAGAATAAACACCCATGAGTGCCAATGTACACTGAGGAAGAATGTTGTCCATTGTGGCGATACAATTGTCGAATGTAAGGAAAGCATGGTCAAGCACAGGAGGACTCACACCTGAGATGCCTGGTCCGATGCACACACACACATTAGCTTAGAGCATCCCTTGCAGCATAACATATACAGAGCAAATTAATACACGGACTAACTTTAGCAAATTATAATCAATAAACTAAATTAGACAACTTTAAGGTACTTTTTCCCCATCTTGGTATAGTCCAGTTCTCCCCAACACAGTCCAGTCAGATGGAATATTCTTGGGTAATCCCATTGATGTTTCGGGGGGGTGTCATTCCCTCCTATTAACCACGCTGTATGGTGTCAGTCTCTACTAGGGACTGTACCAAACCAGGATTAACCCCTCTGATGACCCCTGTTCTTTTGATCTTTTGATTTGTATGTATGGCTATATGTGTAGTTTTGTGTGTCTAAACCTTTGCGGTTACACGGAATACTTGAGAGCAATCTGAAAGTCATGCTTTGTTGTTAGAAGGCAATTAAAGCAGGTAATAAAAAAGGGGGTAGGTGAAAGGCAATAAAAACAGGCAGTGTTTGGCAAAGCAAACAGGAATATGATGGCAACACTATTGGAAATGTGTCAGCTGAAGACAAACACACACACAGAGAGCAGTTGAAGAGCACTTGTTTCAGATCAGAAGCGGTCACATTACAAAATATACCCCCCCCCCCCCCATCCCAGCCTTTATGTTTCTACAGATGCTATCACAAGCTAAAACTGCCACTGCTGTTCCTGTTTTGGCACACATACCAAACACATGAGGACCATGGACTTGCCATCTTGCTGAGAAAGATGGAGTCTAAGTATGTAAACAAAAATAAGTCAACCAAATGTGTGTGTGTGTGTTTTTGTGTGTGTGTGTGTGTGAAATTATATCCATGCACTCATGAACAAGTGTGGGAGTCGGAGCAGGAAATGGCCAGGATGTGCAGAATTCCTAATTTCCCTCGTGGCTTGTTTCTTGGCAGGAAACTCCAGCTGTCCTTCAGTTTATCTGTGCCACTTATGGGTGGGAGGAGAGAGACCCCGCCACCCCTACACTACCCATCCTTTAGGATGACCTGGTGGTTTACCAGTAAATGAAAAATAAGTATACAGCTCTCCATCATCTAAATTGCATGGTACCATACTACTGGCAAAGAATCATTTGTCTATTTTGCAACCCTCAAATGTGGCTCCATACGAGGGCCCTTTGGTCACAGACATACCTATTTGGGGGTTCCTAAGCATGAAAAGGGTTGAGTTTGCTTGGTGTAAGGGATGACATCATGGCTGACTGGAGGCAGGCAGGAAGAGGATATGGCTGAAATCAAATGAATTTGCATTGTGTTTGCCAATGCTCTCTGAGGTGCTTCCATATGTAAATACACAAGGAAGAAATGAGTCCAAACTGCAGGACACTTGATAGCTGTGTTTAAACAGCAATGAGCCTGCGGCCCTTCACAAACACACACGCACACACACTTACTTGGAGGTAGGTACACAGAAATGTGCATATGTTGTAGATACATATAAAACACAACAGCAAGAAGAATAGAAATGAAAACAGAACAAAAAATTGAATAAAAATGATGCGCGCACACACAAAAACAAGCAGCAGTTTGAAAATAGCGCTGCTGCTGCCATTCTAATGGAATCATAGCCTCAAAGGCAGATGATGCTGCAGATTTAAGTGAATTACCACCTGAGGCCCTGCTTTTAAGCTGATGGAGCAAACCGAGAGAGGCACAGGGTGCATGTGTGGGTGTGTGTGTGTGTGTGTGCAAATGGACTCCTACAGGCATCATCGCAAACCAAACAACAGCCTTGGCCTTTTCCCCCTCCTGATACTGCACGCTCTCTCTTGTCTGAGAATGACGAGCACTCATCAGACTCCTGTGACTGCCGGGTCCCACAGAGGTCTTGGGTGAAAGGTTAAAAGGTCAAAGGGCTTCCCATTGGAGTGTTCCTGCTGATGCTGCAGTGCTGGCAAAGGGAGATGAGGAGTGAAGGGAAGGGAAGATGAAAAGTGTGTTCTGGGAAAACAAATCTCTCTAAATCTTAGAGAAAGCCCAGCGAGCTCCTGATACTAAGGAAGATGAAGAGTTGGAGGAGAAGGAGGCGGAGGACATGTCTATCTTTAGACTAAGTCGTTCATATCAGAGAGTGTCAGGAGGATTGGAAAAGGGAGCAGTATGAAGACTAGCTGTTTAAAGAGAAGTGTCTAGAATAGTTATCCATAGTTCCCTCTCCTGACATCGAACTCAGATACAACACTGAATATTAATAAAAACTAGACTATAGGTGTCAAACTGGAAACGCCTTGGTCATGCAAATCATGATCATGCAAACTGATTACAGTAGCTAATAAGAAAGAGTAGTTTCACTTGAGGCAAGAAAACACAGCTGTGTTGGTTTTAAATTGAATTTGCCGACTTCTTGTCACATGTTAGGTCACACTTTGTCTCGGAAAGACTGCCCGAGTGCTATTTACACACCAAGTGAGATGAACACTCTCGCTCCACGAGACATTTTAAGCTCATAATATTCAGGACCAACTTCAGTGCTTTTGTCAGGGGCGATGGCCGGTGTATTTTCAACATGAATGTCTGAGAGTGACATCATAGGTCTGAGATGTCATGACATCATAGGTCATGACATGGCCCATTCCTCAATTCGGTTTGCATGATGGGAACAGAGCACTAATGTTCAATTGGTTCACATTAAGCTGAATCGGGGTTGGACGGCTACAACTCTGACGAGTCACCACACTAGCTAGAGGAATAGCACTTATGCTTTGGGGGGTTTAGGCATTGTAATTGCTGTGACTGGCTCATTTTCCAGTCTCTATAACAGTAATGGCATAGTGGGTTCAACAGAGTGCATCACTTCCTGTGTGACTGGGCATTTAGCCCAGTTGAGGCCTACAAAACAGTGGTAATGCTTGGAAATGCCCACATTTATATTCTGTATTATTAAAGTCCTGTTTACTGGACTGAATTTAATAGCTTTTTTGTTAAACAAAACAGCTAACTGAATCCATACAAGAGGAAGGAAAACAGACCCCTACTACAAGTATAACACCAAAACCATTCAGTGACTGTTTCAGCACCACCTACCTGTTCCCAGTTGACATGCAAATAATTAATTGCTTGTAACATTTGGGTTACAAATAAAGCCCTTTCATATTTTGGTCACACAGGAAATAGGAGGGCTGTGATGTGGAATATGACCTTAGCTGTGTAAACACTATTGTGGCCAGATGCTCCTGCTGCGATGATGACTGAGTGGATGTTTCCATCAAGCGTTTCGAGGCTATTTTGGACCAAATACGCCACATTGTGTGTTTGTGTGTGTGTGTACTGTGGAAGTCAATGAAACCGGGCACCGGCCCTTTGGCTCTCATCATCTCCACCTCGGAAAAACATTGAATTACACACACAAACTTCCAAAGCCACCTTGTCTGCCTCGTTGTTTCCCTTTTCTCTTAGATTGTTTACAAAAATAACTACTGACACCTCTCTTCTAAAAATATGCTCGACACATAATATCAGCCCATCAAAGTAAGCCAAAATTGAGATCGGAATGGACTGGGCGTGGGGCTGGAAAACACTGTGGCAGTTACAGAAACTCAGTGAACTCTTGTGAGGCCGTGGTGCTAATTTAGAGCGGGAATTCTTGAGAGTTTAGTGGGACACAAATGCTCACACTGATCAGTCTCTGGGGGTAGACAAAGCTCAACCAGAGGGAAGAAGTAAAACATTTAGCATACCAATGTGGCATGGAATAGCTCCAAACACAGCCATTCGCCCAGGCCAGCGTGGCAAGAATGCAAATACAAATACACTAATATTTCATGTAAATTCCCTGGTGACTAATTTCATTGGTAAAATCCATTCTATTATATGGTAATCTCCCAGCTTAGTTTTTACCCACCCCTTGGCATGACATAAAATAACAACTTTATAATCCTATATGGTCCAGTTTGACAGTATATGTTTCCATAAAGTATATGACCAGTACTGAAATACATAAAATACATACGTTTCTCGCCTCCTGACCTCCTTTCCTTTCTCATGTCAACCCATCATCCGGTGTGAACTGTACTTCTGACAGACATATGAATCACCTCTTATACATACATGCGTCTGATTGTCATCATAGCCTGCATGGCCTATAAACTCGAGCCATAAAAAACACACACTGAAACGCCAAGTGTCGAGATATTGTAATGACGTCCTGTGTCATAGCGAGGCAGTTTAAAGCCAATAAACACTCATGAGCGCATCTTGTGACCTGATGTGTGACTAGACGTTCAAAAGAAGCCGTATGTCAGGAATGAACCAAGCTTTTATTGCTGCTCTCAAAGTGTTTAGTTCCACTGCCTTTGACACAAAAAAACAAATACAATCTCATGGTAAATGTAATAATAGTTATTTCCAGGCTCATGTTTTCAACGCAGTCGTGGTTATTTACTCATTTCCACCTCCACCCCCTCATTCTCCTCTTGCCTTGCCCTTTTTTTTCTGGTTGACTCCCCTCATTTGCAGACGTTACACCAGGTGGAGAGCAAAGGAAACAAGAAACCAACAGCACTGTGTCAAATAGACAAGTTAAAAGTGGAAAGAGGAAACTGGCTAAACGCTGGAGCTAGCAAAGCCAATAAAAGAACTCTTTGAACAAGCGAGCGGCTGGTGGCTCCAACTGGGCGTGGTTGGCTTGTCCACCTCAACTGACGTGCAGTGGCCACTGATGTCTGACGCAAATATGACATCATACTCTGTGTGGGTGTGTGTGTGCCCTCCATGAATGAGAAATGTAGGGTGGATACAGCCTTAAAGGTTAAAGAAGCAAGTGCAGGAGAAAAACACAATGGCTAACAACAAAATGGGTTCAAAATGCAATAACTAGCAGCTGTCTTTTAAAATGTTAACATTTTTAGGGTGCATTTACTCTGTATGACAGAAGACTACAAGTTAGAAGTATAAATTTAATTGTTTGAATGTACTGCATGTATTTTTCTCAAAGAGGGCTGACATATACCATTTCTTTCTTCTTTGCAGCAAGATGAGGCAATGACTACATTCAACTTACAGTAAATGTCAAATTTCAGTAGATTGGTCCCAAACTTGTAGTGCAAAGTTGTTGTTGTGCATGGTGTCTATATCAGGAGCCTATATCAAAAAGCCTATCGTCCTTCAACAAGCTCAAATAGACGTGTGCCTTGATAATATCTGGTGCAACAACAATCGTCTGAAGTTCAACATCAGCAAAGCCAATGAGCTTGTGGTGGACTACTGCTGTATGTCTAAAAGGGTGTAAGCTCATTGAGAGAAAGAAAAAACACAGTCAAATTCCTTGTATGTGTTCACATGCTTGGACAATAGAGCTGATTCTGCACCGAAGATTTGTGTCACCAATTCGGTGTCTGACCAAATTTGAAATATGGTCACAATCTCCCCTTCTGTACCTGAGTTGACGTACGGAGGCATAAAAACAAAACTTTAAAACACATCACATTAAAGGGGAGGAAAAGCATTAAGGAGGAAGAAAGATAAAATGGGTATCAGGCCAGAGAGGAAGCAGGGGGAGTGATGGAGGGAATGATGGATAGGTACAATAATGGAGGGAGGGGGCCTGCTATTAGCTTCTGAATAAAGGAAAGGGCCTGATGCCCAAAACAACAGCTCTAGTGTCATTAGTCAAGCATGCCCAACAGCCTGCAAGCGGAGGAGGAACTCGCACACAAACACACACATATGGATCCGCAAACGCATATGAGCTCACTCAAGCACAGCGTGACACAGAGATCCACTCTGGATTATACAGCCAATTAGGAAGGAGGGCCAGGAAAAGGGGTAGGGGGGCAGAGAGATAGAGGGGAAAGATGAGCAGGATGTCAGAGGCGGACAGATGGAGAGGGAGTCGGGGCGGGGCGGGGCGGGGAGAGGGGAGGAGAGGAAACGGAGAGAGAGGAAGAGCAGTGAAAAACTGAGATAAGGGAAGAGAGGGAGAGGGAAAATGCACGGTCACACTTGGTGGGCGGGAGGTGTGAGGACTCGGGAGCTCACCAGCATCAGAGCGAGCCAAACTTCAGCTTGCTTACACCTAGTCAAACAGCAATTGCCATGGCAACACACATGCACATCTTCATGTTGACACAGGTTTCAGTATGAGCCTGGCCTAGATCCACAGTAATAATCAACATACTGACGTAATGGTTCCACATCCCAGACTGCAGGGTGTCCATCTGGATCTCCAAAATTCACCAATAGTTAATAATATAAAAAAAATCAGATTTGTTCTGTGCTGGGTAAAATGGCTGAATCCAGTATAAAAGCAGGCTGGTCTCTGATCTTATTTGTGTCTCACTCTCTCTTGCACACAAACATGCCCGAGGATGTGTCAACTTCCCTGCAGGGCAGCAGTCCAAACGTGAAATCAATAGTCTTGTCCCTGCCCTCAGGAGATCGGGTTACAGCCACACATGTACATACACACCCACCCATACAGGGGCTCAGGTGGTTTGCTGCAGTGGCTTCAAATACACGCAGTTTTAAACACGGTGAAGCACTGCAGCAGCAGAGGCTGACTGCTGAGAAGAACTAGCCAGACATTAAAAACCAGGCAGTGCTTTAAAAAAAGATGAGAGGCTCTGGTAAAACAAAGTAAAAAGAGCTGCCATGCTGTGAAGTAAATCCTCAACTGATGTTTGCTATTTGGGGAACTTTGTTGCTAAAGTAATGCAAGCTCTTATTGTGTGCTTGCTCAGGTATAAACATGTAGCCCTGCACAAGTCTTAGATATCAGTGTTGCTTCAGGTCAGGTTTTCTGCATGGTGCCCAGAGCTAAAATGTAATACTTTAAGAACACAGCTTAACCCATTTCACATCATACCAGCCAAAGGAATGATGACCTAGAATTGTCTATTTTTATAATCACATTTTCTCAGTACTTCCCAGCAATATGAAAACAATATTTCCAAACAATAGAATAAATTAAAAATAAAAACATGACATGGGCCCGGATAAGCAGCAGAAAGCGGATGGGTGGAAAAAATATTAATTAATTCAAGTTTTTTGCTAAAAATCAATCAACACTTGTCCATTTTGAGATCTTCCTGACAACTGCAACCACTAGTGACATTGCCACAAGTCTTATGGTGCCGACTGAATAACTCAATAAAAAAAGATTAAACGGCCTCCTGAAGAGCACAAGCCAGACGTTTGTAAATTAAGCATAACCTTTGAAGACCTTTTTTGACTCCAGATACCCTGCAGCCTGTTTTAAAATATCCTTCACTCTTGAGTGAGAATTCAAGCATGCCACAGGCAAGTAAAAATGGTCATAGCATGCTCATCCTCTGTTATCATCTACTCTTGATGAATGAAATCATTATGGTGGCAGTATTTTTCATCATCCTTTATCTGCTCGGTCTTGCAGAACGGTAGGTTTACATCTGCCACCTGTTATGGAATAGAAAGCGCAGCATGGTATAACATGCACACATGCAACACGTGCCCAAACACACACACACACACAGACAGATGTATAACCCTAGTGTGAACAACACATTCTTGCTGCAACAAGCCAACCGTGTGCAATATGCTGTACCTAAAGGCAAAGAGAAACATGCGTACGTCTGCACACATGCCACGAGCAGCTGGGAATGTCTTCCTCTGTTAGCTTACTACGTTTCCCATCTTGGCCCTGCTCAGTCCTTCTCCCAATAACCCCTGCAGCTGGCCACTGATTGGCTACTGCTGAAACGCTTCTTGTTATCTGAATTCAAAGCAACTGTTCAGGTGCGTGTTTGTGCATCTCGTCCAACAGACACAGAAAATGTGTCCTCCGGCATTCCTGCCATGCAAATACTGCCATCCTTCCACTTGTATCCCTTCAGGACAGCCTGTTTTCAGGATGCCCAATGCATGAATGAAACGGTTTCCATGACGACCACATCAAAGAATGACATGTGAGCTGCGGTCCATGTGTGACGTACGCACTGAATAATATTGACGGCTGAGTGTCAAAGGTAGTAAGCATCTCCACATAACAGCCCCCTCCGTACCACACACACACACACACACACACACACACACACACACACACACACACACACACACACACACACACACACACAC
>JBBPCS010000878.1:920845-930845 GCA_037974645.1 Hollardia meadi
CAAACACAAACACACACACACACACACACACACACACACACACACACACACACACACACACACACACACACACACACTTCATAAACCACTCTGACTGACACATAAGCATCTCTACTTCCTGGAACAGTTTCAAGTCCAGCAGGGGAGCAGGCTTCCTCCTCTCAGCCTCAGGCTTCCATCACCGCTGGGATCCCAGTTTAAAACCCGGCTTCCTTCCACATCCCCTCTGCTGGGCTTTTTTTTTTTTTACATGTCACCGGTTTGTTTTCCGAGATGAAAATTACACAGTGTGCGTCTGAGCCTGTGTCCAGACGTTCATTTCCAAGCCAACAAGCAAAGGTCTATAAATTTATATAACATGGATAAGAACACTATACTCCTTCCCCATTACAAAAGAAAAAAGGTCATTTCTAAGAGTTAAGGAGGCAATAGATTCAATCATCACATTAACACACAACCTGTAATGACAAAAGAAACTACTATATTAGTAATCCTATGAAATAAACACTTACCCACTGCAACCAGACCGCCTCCAGATCATCTTAATTAACTAGTTTTCCTAAATTAAATATATCATGGAAAATAGCAGCCAGTAAGCCATTTTACCTGTTGAGCAGTTTGACTTTTGCCTCTGTTTATAAGGTTGTTATTTTACATTCTGGTTTCATGTGTTCTCTGTTGTGGAAGCCAAAACTCCATTTGGCCATTATGATGCACTTCTTATTTCCATTTTTCTCATTTGTGAGTTGGGAATAACATTCTTGGGTATCAAATCCGACAGTGAATGTGTTTATTGACAAGAAGCTGAATATTAATGAGGAAATAAAATCTAGGTTTAGCTTTTTCTATAGCCAAGACGGCACTTCTTTGACGTGCAAGTAATCAATCTGAAAAAGAGTGCGGTATGCAATTAATTAAAAAACAACAACAATCCCCTGTATGAATTCAAGTGAATCACTAAGAGTCTGGGTTGCAAATTCAACAAATATCTGCGATGGTGAGAGAATAAAGGCTCACTGTAAAGAGCATCTCTTTGCTGCAAACCACAGCCACGGTTCACCCTCACATGGTTCTACTTTAGTTTGGAATTATCTCCTTTGGTGAGGCCGAGTCTCCCCCGAGAAGATCCTCATAGGGCTCGACTTCCCTTTCATTTGGCTTTGATTTACAAGGCCTTCTGATGGAGGCTCTGGATTTACCTCTTTTTACAACAAACAACAAACACATGGATCCACATAGTCAATGGAGGATTCCACTTACTGAACAAAAGTACAGCAGTGTCATGACAGATGATAGCAGGTTAGAGCACATGATGCCTGCCAGAGGCGATGCCATAAAAAACGGCATTTGAGTTGAGACCACCTTAAATAGAACTTCTCTGGCAGCTTGCAAAAGCACTTTTGTCAAACTAATACTCTTTGTGGCACTTGTTCAAGAAAGAGTAAAGAAAGAGTTATACAAAGCAATATCAACACTGTTTTTCCTTTCTTTCCTCCACTTTATTACCCACTGAAAGTAGCAGTGGCATCATTAGCTCACTCCAGTTTACAGGATCTCTTACCTCTGAAGTGGTTTTCCCTTCTTCCTAGTGAGGTTAAAGGTCAGATGAAACCCCGACTCCACTCTCGGACTGGGCTCTTCTCCCCCTGCAATGAAAAAAAGGGAGAATAAAAAAATGATTTTGAGTCTATAGTAGCAGAATCCGATCCCTGTTTTGGTCACGTCATCCCAGACCATTAGTCAGTCAAACACCAAACTTATGGATTGCATGCACTCATGTTCACCGTACGCGTTATTCAAAGACTGATTTCACTGTCACAAATATGCAGGGGATTAACCATGGAGGGTGCTTGAGCGAAAGACTTAAGTACGCACAGACAAAAATGACACTTGCAGTCAGAAAGATACTTATAGCCAAGCTCTGAAAGCAATCAAGCGCAGCCCTCCCCTCATTATAAATTCTCTTCATCATTACCACGAGATTAAGAATGTGACATCGGAGTTGTAGAGGCCTTCTCCATTTGACTACAAAGCTTTTCACACACGCAGCCCACTTCATAAGCATGGTAACCACCACAGGCTAATAATTTCACAACATGAGTCAGAGCGAAAACTTAAACCTTGTCAAAACTCTTACTTGTGCACCGACTGACTCACCGGTCTCTCAGCATTAAACATTTCAACGATTCATCAACTCATCCACGACAGTGCTGACTCATACCAGCCTAACCTTATTTTATCTTAAACAAGCTGGATGCTGAATCATAGTCTGGTAATACAGAATTTGTCACACAACCCATTGTTGTAGGTTGCAACATGCTGAGCTGGCTGGGAAATATCAATGCTATGATTTGATCATAGTGTGTATTTGCTGCGTGTGTGAATGTGTGGGTGAGTGTGAGAGAGAGAGATAGGCAGCCTATGTTGTGGCTAACTATTAGGAAGCTATTCCCGCTGGCCTCAGCTGTTCCTTCATTTTGCAACACACCAACTGTTGTTCAGCCACAGCATGTGGCCCCTCTCATGTGCATGTGTGTGTTTTCACAGCAAACAGGCTTCTTGTAACAGGGAGAGTGTGTCAAAAAGAGTAGGACTTTGTCATCCATATATGTGTGTCAAAACACACAATTGCCTGCTCAGATTACAGATCACCGCACCACCCCGCCTCCCATCTCCACGGTGTAATTTGCGCACAGCTAACGCATGATATCACTCAGTCAACACAAGGCCATTGAACAGGTGTGGCAGTGACACATGGATGTGTGCAGCTGCAGTGAGCACAGTTGCTTCAGTCACAACAGCGCCGGGGCCAGCAGACAGCTGCTCCGGTGCTGAAAACAAGGGCAGGGCTGCGGCACATGCACAGACAAACATAATAACCAACTTATGATCAAAATGCAAAGGCTGAGACGGAGAGGACATAAAGGCTTGGCATGCATTTTCCTTTTCAGTTTACCCTCTAAATCCTAATAGAAATAAAAAATGGCAAAAGTATGTTCAGTAAAAAAGTGTCGTCATAGTCAACAAACAAACGCTGCTATCCAAAAGTGGCATTATTGCTTTTTTGGAATTCAGATAGCTGATGATTTCTGCAGCAACATTACAGTAGTTCCATGGGTATAAGAAGTATAAATGCTCAGGTACATACACATAAGATCTGTGTTTTTGGAGCCTTTGCAATAAGCCACATTCAAACAAACACTAACTTTTCCTAGGACTGAAAGAGGCGACTCCTTGGGCACTATTAAAACACACAACTGCCCAAAAAAAGGTGCCCTGTGCATCGCCTCCTTCACGAAACAGACCTTTTATGTGGCCTAGATTGGTGCCCCACTTCAACAACAGACCCAGGGGAAACACAGGCTCCAATGTTGTGGACACAGGTGTGTCCTTGTCCACCCACACTTCCCCCATTAACAGCAATCCACTGGGGCAGCTCATTTCCTGCCGGGCCAGGAAGTGGGAAGGAGGGCAGCCAGGGCATGATGATGATGTCACAGGAGGAAATGAAAGACAGGATTGTTGTAGGGGGAAACACAGCAAATGAGTAAGCAGGCGTCAGGCGAAGCTGAACGCACCATACATGTGCACAAATCCCCAATCTGTGACTTCGACTAATCATACTGTGAGAAGTTCTTTCTGTGGTGGGAAGTTAGCGTGCTAGACTAATCATCTATATAAAGAAGCATACTGGAACATGGGTTTTGCATGACCACATAACAGACTGGTCCTAAACTCACATTAAAGAAGGGCAGAAATGACACACGAGCCACTACACACAGCGTGCTTGTTGCTCAGGATGACACACCACATTAACTGGCCAGATCAGTGTACATTATACCCCTTAGGCACTTGTGTCGGCCCCTTTTAAAGAGAATATACCCTTCTTACTGATAGGCAGTTTGGTTATTCATTCACAAGTTAACACTGCAATGATCTGTTTGCCTTTGCTTTTTATAACTTTACTGCCAATAAACACCATGAGAAAAGCTTTAATTTTAACAAAATAAACTGAATGCATCTTATTTTGCAGCTTATACATAAAGAAGCAAAATCAAATACACTAATTGATTATTTTTTTATGCAGACTGTACAAAAAAAGTGATTGTATGTTGTGTCATTTCATTGTATACATGAAGATGTACTAATTTCGATAGCTGTGCTTTTCCTTGGGAAGGGGAACAAAAAAACCATCAACAACTTTGCAGAATGCAATCTAGCACACAACCAACTTTAGCCTTAAAAATTAAAGCAACTATAGTTGAATCAACACATCTCCTGCACAGTAGTGGGAATGAATTGCATTAAATGTTGTATTTCCATTGTGCATGTACTTATCTAAATATGCCTCTAGACATCAGGTTATCTTATAAGCGCAGAGCAAAGTCTGCTCTTCACCATACCTGCGCAGATACTGCAGATTAATGATAATGATGCATTCCACTCATTCTTGTGTCGCATGACAAGACAGCATCTGGAAATGTGATATATCACTACGCTTTGTTTGTGAGGAAAATATACCATGCAATGCTATAATCTGGTAGTGACCTTTGATTCACAACACAAAATATCACAAGATATCCTCCATAATTAACTAATGATCTGTCGAACAATGGCTGGACCAAGAAAGATTTATTGATCGGAAACACTCAACAGCATCTTCCAGAACAAGAAAAGGTCTTGTTCAGCTCAGTGACCCTGAGTGTTCCTGTAAGGGCACTGAGGTAAACCATCAGTCAGCTGATTAATGGTTCACTACAAAGCCGATCCTCACTGGAAAGGTGCATTAGTATTGATCAATGCATTGCTTTTATACCAAGTCAAGTGCAACTCAGGGAAGAAAGCGCTTCCATCGCTGCACTGTGGACTGGCTGACCTCTTTGGTTGTTCAATGCAAAATCCCTTTAAAAGGTTGTCAGGGTCAAATTTCAAATTGGAAAAGCCTTTACTTTTAGGTCAGTCGATGTTGGGCACACATTAAGTTGCACATGCCACTTTATTGCATAAAAGGTACGTTTTAAAGAGTAAAAATCAAGCACCTTCCAAGCACTTTTAAAGTACCTAAACTAACAATTTTCCAAATTTCAAAGCCTTTATCGTCACATCCAAATTGTTACTATAAATGCAATAGTGAAAAAATTAAGTTCACAGAATTCCTTTATACCCCCAGCAATCAATGCATATATTGTCACTTTATTTTGCCAGCTGTTCATATTATCTTTGATTTCATGTTTTGGCCATTGTTGGCCAGGAGCCAACAACGGATTCGCTTCGTTTTGAATTTTGAAAAATCTTTGGTTCACGAGTGATTCTGTAGAGGAATCACCAGAGATTATGTGGAAAATAAAGCTTCTTTTCAAGGAGTGTATTCGAATTCAAGCATATTCCTAACCTTGAAACAAGTTTTTAAACTGTTAACAATAAGCATTTTTCAAACTTTTAAGACTAATAACTGTGTTATTAGTGACTGAGGATACCCTATAGGATACTGACACGACTGTCTCTGAAGTCCTGGTGAAAAGTTTTTTAGTCTCAATGACTCATCCATGACTAATATTAACACAAATTCCCATGTGGGTACTTTTTCCTACAGTGTACTCAAGGTGTACAAACACCAAAATGCCTGCTGGTCACATGACAAGTGAGTGTCTGTAAAAGTGTCTCTCACCATGAGCTTTATAAATGGGGAAAGTTGCTGTTGAACTGACCCTCCACTATCCACTTTTGCTATCCCCACTCACTCGCAGTGAAGTCTGGTTGAAATTACAAGGAGCTGATCTGTCCTCAGTGGGATTCTCCACGGTCCATGCAGTGAGCGCTCGGCTCTGGAAAAAAACCACACATGGTGGGAATTATGGAATAATGCTGCGTCAGGAATGTTCCCACGATGGCCAGTGGGATCTGATGGAGGTCCCTGTGGCTGCTTTGAGGGGTTTATGGGTAATTTAACACACACATACAGAGTTACATGATCAAATGTCTCTTGTGTTAGTCTACACTTGGACCTGCTCCTCTTTGTGTTGGATCTGAACACTCCTTCTTCCGTGCCCTGGTTTCATTTAACTGCAAAAGAAATCAGTGAGTTCAACTGTCGAACCTCATTATTAGCACAGCTTGCTTACAGCTGATCAGCTTAAAGACAGAAATCTCACCTCTCATTTACACTGCTTCATTCCAATGATCTTCCAACCGGGATCATCGAAAGCAGCGAGGAGTGAGGGGGCCAGCTGACTGACAACAAATTTGCCAGTGGACCCTCTCCGTAGCCTAAAAGCCTCAAAGCGGTCAAGGTGCCAAAATCAGGGGCATATCTTGATTTGGTCACTGAGAGTGGAGTTGCCTGTGGGGCACGTGGGCCGAAATAATCAGGAATCACTCGAGAGTGAAGATCAGCAGAGCAGAGAGATTAGCAAGCTACTCAGCCACTAACTTAACCCAGAGACTCAATGAATAGAGGCTCACAGAGCTGCCAGGGTATTAGTCAATGAGATTTGGCAAGAGGCAGCCACACAAGCACACACGCAGCGCTATTTTGTGAGATTAAGCCTGCAGGTTTGAGTGAATGTCAAGGGATTGACACAAAAAAATGTGTCCATCCACTTTTACTGCGGCTGGTTTCGCTTGAATTCTCTCTAAAACTTCAGATTTCTTCAGTGTAAATGAACCCGGATGTAAAAAAAAAAAAAAGGAAAAAGGAGCAGCCTTCCAACATCAGACTGTGCAGTAAACGCAGAGCACTAGCTTGAAGCAAAGTGCGACTTGCAGACATTGGCAGAGGACAGAGAGGAAAGCGAAGAATGACCTCAGTGTTTCCAAGCTGTTGTATTTCACATGACATCAGCTGCACTGAAGAACATTTTATTGCTTCTCATAAACATCTCTCTCCTGTCCTCTCTCTCCTCCATCCAATACTCTTCCACTTCACCCAAGTCTTTTTCGGCAGCCAAACTCAGCTGTGGAGTCACAAGCAGCATGGCGATATGTGGTGACCCTTGTGGCTCCTGGCTATGGATGTTAAGAATGGGCACTGTGACAAAGGCGCTTCCCGTTCTTGAGGTTTCACCGCACTCTTAAGTATTATACTTACTTTCTGACAGACATGAGTTGGGGTAACTTTCATGATTATGGCTGAGAGTGAAGTTAAAAGTCTAAGGGGGGAAAAGTAGGCTACACAGTGCATATTTAATGGCCAAACAAGCCATTCCAGCCCCAGTTTTTGGTGCACTGCTAGTTTGTGGCTTGAACTGAACACAGAAACACTTGAAACAGTTGGAGCATTTAAATAATGTACGAGTGAGCCCATTTTCCTCCACAGTGTATGCATGTAGTGTAGCAGAGTCCCTTCAATTGCTACAAATCAAGAGGATGACAACTTAATGCAGTGCACACTCAGGTCTGGAATCTATTTTCGATGCGTGGCAAGATATTTGTTTGTTCCAACAATTCAGGCTTACGCCACTGCGTTTGTAACCACACACAAAAACATGACATCTCCAACACTAGGGATGTGCGAGATTGGTCGACTAGTCTAGTTTAACGTTACTATCCTCACTAGTTGGCACCAGAAATACTAGTCCAATAAATGTACATGTAGGACACCACATTGGTCAAGTTGTGCTTACTTACAATATTTTCACTCGGGGGACTATGGCGAGCACATCAGTCATTAGCCTGTTTATGCAGCTCCTCAGTGGCTTCAAGTTTAGACTTTGCCACTACAGTGCATGTTATAATTACATACTGGCATAATTTCCACTGAAACATCAGGTCTTTCTAGTCAAATGTTGCTGTATAAAACGCAAGCATCTGTTAAGTGTCTAAGGTGCTATTAGAGAATGTGATTAACAGTTTCAAAGCCCTTATAATACACGCTGTATTTTTTTTAAAACAAGGTTTAAGCTTACAGATTAAGTTGTGCTAAATTGTGGCTGTTTTCTAAAGGTTTTCTTATTTTAGACTAGTCGACGAGGCTAAGTTTAAACTTCTTGTTTAGACATCAAAGAAATTAGCTGTTGGGAACATCCCTACCCGACACAATGTAATGCCAACCTCCCCAAAAAGACACCAGGAGAGAACACTGTAATCACTGCATCCATGACTTTCTCTGATAGTCTTATAATGCTACCATTGTTAGCTTATTCCAAGTGGTATTTAACACTGAATCCTCAGTGGATTTGACTGGAATGCAACATGGAGGTCAATGGCTAGACAGCAACTGTACAAGCATAAACTAATCTAAACAGAGGTCATCTAAACATTTTGGGTCAAGAGACAGGCATTTCACAGTGGGGTGAGGGAAAACAGTTCACTTTGTTTTTATGTGCGTGTGTCTCTCTCAAACCTTTTGTATGATGGACTGCAAGCGTTACCAGAGACTGCAAGAAAGGCAAACAAACGCCATCAATCCTGCACACACATAAACACACAGACAAACTGCTGTTATGGTTTCATGAGAACTAGCTGAACTCTGATCAGAGCAGGGGGGACACAGGAAGTGGCGGTGCTGGTGTTTACGCCAGGCTATAATGCAAATGTGGGAGCAATACAGAGGATAGGAAACAAAACCACTTTCTCCCTCTATATATACGTCTTACACGAGACAGGTCATACATCATCCAGTCAATAATGCAGATTTTTTTTTTTATACAGCAGCCACAGAAGCCAGACAGCACACGTACAGTATATTTCCTCTGAGTTGGCACTTTTGTGGGCTCTTAAAACAACAAACAAGCACTCCTGCTTGCCTTTAAGCATTCTGTGTTCATGTCAAAGACCCATTATCCATGGCCTGGCTCTAAATGCCATCGTCCCATCCGTCAACCCGTCCCTGGCTGCTGCGGTGGAGCTTTAACTGGACTTTGCGGTGGATTACATAGGTGGGGTAGAGAAAGAAACATGACTCCATAAATCACCTCCTCCACTCCTCGCTCTGCTCTCTGATACTTGATGCGGCTGCTGGAATTCTAGGTGGAAATTCATACTGGGATGATATTCCCTTCCCTAAACTTGGACGTTAAGATCAGTTTCACTGTTATTACCCAACTGCGTGTAACTTAACTTTTAATATCGGTGCACAAAAAAACGCAGCAAAGAGCCTCAAGGCTTTGTGGCAGTCACAGGTGTTGATCATGTGGTGCGACAGAGTAACAATCAAGACATTATGTCTCAGCAAAGTCTAAATTTTTACAGGGCCCCTCCATTTCCTGTCATGTGACTGGTTAACAAAGACAGACACCCCTACAACAGTGAATAGAACAGACCATCTGTAATACAGTAGAGGTGGGGGGTGGGGGTGAGAATAAGCCACCTGCCATTGTCAAAGTCATACTGATTAATAGCTGCCTAAGCTGCTTACACAACACGTACATTGAAAGAGGTAGCAAACAAAAGGGACAATTAATGAATGAACAATATAGCAGGCTAGACATGTATCATAGCAGATCAGAGAAAATATAGGAAAATAGGTCATGGAAGAGGTGGTGTGGAGATAAAGACCGACAGAGTGAGGTGGTTATGTCTACAGAACAGACACTTAACAATTAGGGGGATAAATCCACCTTAAAAGAATGACAGTAGCCTCAGCAGACCAGAATGCGATGCAATAGTAAGGGGTGCAACCATCACTTTTTCTCCACTTGAAAACTCCCACTCACTCTCTCCTCCTGCATATCACAACCCACAGCTAGATGCAACAAGTGCGGACCAGTTCCCTGATGGTTGCTGAAAGTTAATTTGGGGACTGTAGGAAGATAAACACGGTTGTTTGAGGGACACTTAAAACGTTTCATCATAAAACAACTCCTGGAACACGCTGAAAACTATGAATCCATAACATCCAGCGATGTGAAAAGTATCTAAAAGTGGACTTTTCCTTTAAGAGTGTGAATCCCACCAGGACTGACCCGTACTAAAAATGCATACACTTGCGATGCTGCAGGAGAAAACCCAATGGCACAGATATGAAAACTAACATGGGAAAGACAATCCAATTGTAGGTCAA
>JBBPCS010000878.1:932083-953933 GCA_037974645.1 Hollardia meadi
TCCATTCATTGTGTACAGCCTAACCCTAACCCTTACCCTGACCCTAACCTTAACCAATTCCTGCCTAACCTTAACCTTAACTTAACCTCAATTCATACCATCGCTCTAAACCCAACCAGGACGTCAGAAATTAAGTTTTGCCACATTATTTGGTCCCCATGAGGACTATTGGTCCCAACAAGGTCAGTGATTACGCCAGAAAAGGTCCCCAATAGGTAACAAAAATGCGCGCGCACACACACACACATACATCAGTAGCTGGAACCCATAACTTTGTGGTCAAAACAGAAGGTGGGATTTAACCACAAAGGGTTCTTTCAGCTTGTAAACCTGTGTGACCTCATGCGGATAAGAGTCACCACGATGCCAAAATGGAAAAAGAGCCATTGCAGATTTCTACATGTTGTGGTGTCAAAAATCAAAATATCAACCAAATAACAACCAGCCCACTGGTTACGCAGTGGGCTGTGGTGCAGCCAGATGGTTAGATTATTCTTTTTTTTTGTAATTTACAAATAGTTATTTTATATCTAAAGGTGCTCAGGAATTAACATAAATTTAAAAAAAATGTCAAAATAAAATACATGATATGACCAGTTTTATACTTTCTTGGGGGGTCATCTTATGATTTTCTTGCCAATTATTTGGGTCCCTGGAAGCTTTTTGACAATCAGAAATGGGACTCAAGTTAAAAAAAAATAAATTAACAAAAAGTTGACAAAAACCCCGGATTAACATGATCCTTCTCTTTCCAGTAGGCAAGCTCTTATTTCTAAGAAATCAAGATGTCGATGAGAACCTGATAGACAACAGAGTGAAGGCATGCTTCAAACAATAACAATCTGCGCCGTTTCCTGTCTGCCTCCCTCCACTTCTCCGTGCTTTCCGCAGATGCGGCTGCTTCAGAAGGGTTTCTAGCTTCACCTTGCACTTTCTGTGCAGTTATTGCATTCATTCAGCAGCATGGTCTTACTCATCTACTCAACTACCACATTCATCAGCGGTTTTTAAGACATTTTTAACACAGATGTTTAAAAACAAAATGCTTATGATAGCAGATTTTTTTTCCCCCACAGTCACACTTCCCATGACGAATGACACCTTTTTTTTTTAAAACAAACTTTACAAAATGTATCCAGGGGCAGAGTTTATTTAAATACTTTCATATATCCATTCCTTCTAAATGTTTACAAAGCACAACAACATATGTGTGTTCATGACGAACGGGGCTGCTGAGCCAGGCGCTTGGCATCCATCAATCACCGACATCTGTCCTCAAGATCCTAGTTGCTCCATTTCGGGTTGTGCGTCTGATCTGTGGTGGTCTGGAAAAATCTGTCTCCTGAGGAACTCTGTCCTCTTTTGCTCGGACATGGACAGCAGCTCCTGCTCCATTACCTGGAGAACAGGAGTGGGATAATGTAAATCTCACTATCACTGAAAATCCCTCAACGAGAAGTGTTTTACTAAATGTCAGTGAACACAATATTCAGGCACACATATTAGAGTTCTGTGGAAATGAGTGCATTATTTATTCCAGATGACATCATGCCTGAAAAGAACATGTGGCTGATGGCACGGTTTTACTAAGTTAATCCACCACTTCGGAATATGAGAAAAGCTTTCATGAATGTGGAAATGTTATTATAACACTTGCTTAAGTCTGCTAGAGTCTCACCAAGACACGGTCGTATCCCAGAATCTTCAGATGGCGAATCTTGACAGCCAGAGGACCGCGGGGATTGGACGTACCGTAGCAAAAAGAGTGTGGTGCATAAATAACTGCAATTCTGGCAAATGAGGACAAAGGTTTCTCAGCTTGGGAGAGCTTAACATTTGAATTTAGGTGCAGGAAAGACAGGATGAAAGTGGAGGTTTGGTTAAAACATCAATGGGATGCAAAAATCTGAATACACAGAGTGGAGTGTGGCTTTCTTTTCACTGAGATAGCGCTGTTTTTGGAGCACTTTGTACTTTTGACTTCCTCTGACACACACTTAACTACAGATCTTTACTCGGTAGAGTTACTGTAGTTCAAGATTTTGCATCTCTTTTGCGTCATCTATTTTAATTTAATCTTTGAAATGTTCACAGATGGTTCAGAAGAGCTGAAATACAAACAACAAATCAAAAATTGTTACAAGTTATTTCTACTAATATTTCAGAGTGCCGTACATCATGAGAACTATTTAGTTGAATTTGCACCAGCAGGCTCAATAGAAACTTTTGGTTAAAGCACTAAACGGCTGCTGTTAACCACACCACACCCGATGTATCCGGGATATATCGGTAAAGGCGTGCATGTTGTCCGATTTGCATCAAAATATGAAAACTTTTTTTTAAATTAAATTCATAGTTATTTATAATATTAATCGTTTATAAATCCCCAGTGAATTTTTCTACTACCTAATATTGGTATCAGCCCCAAAAAATCCAGTATTGGTCAGGCTCTAATGTTATTAACGTTTTTATGAAATTAAATGACTACTTCAAAGATTCCCTGTGAAGAGCTGAAAACAACTACAAGTCAAAAGCGTGTGCATAAAAATCAAAACAGTAGATGCAAAGTTCTATCCAAAGGTTGTCTTTAACTAGATGTACACTGCACTGCAAATGCTTTCACATCATCAAACCTGAGAGAAGCAAATTAATCAATAAACAAAATGTAGAAGTAAAATACCACTGCGTCTGAGTCTGGTGATGTTATCGACTGCAAACCGATGGTGACATCTTACCTTTGACTGCTCTCTGCTGGAGAACATGCTTCTCCTTCACGACTACTCGCTTCAGGCACAGAGTTTTGGCTTGGCAGAGGTTTGGTTATCACAGCGTCTGACAGTCAACACACACAAACACAGGCACATGCTACCATCACAGTTTCAAAACTAGCCAAAGAGCAAAATGTAGACACAATGAACACATATTAAATAACAGAAAATGGTGCCTGCCTTGTTTTTTTAAAAATTTTTTATGATAAACCACTTCAACTTCACAAACATGAACTCCTGTCCTCCAGGAGTCTGTCTTTACCTATGAGGTAGGAGTTCTCCACGAACACCATGTCCTGTAGCGTCGTGTCTGCATGGTCCTCCAACACACTCCTCAGGCACTGCGACAGCCACGGTTTGGCTGATGGACTGCTGGGGACGGGGTCTCCCAGAAGAAATGGGGGGACAGTCAGGGGCATAGGGAGCGGAGGATGGTCGAGACGGAGACACAAGTCCACTGTTTGAAACATTCTGTCCTGGTTACGGAGAAACCTGGGCGCTGAAGAAAAACAGAGGAAGTTCAGATGAATGATATGTGAAAGAGAAGTGGCAGACAAAAAAAAGATGGAGGAGGAGAATATGAAAGTACAAGGAAGAAAAAGACAGGTCTTACCTATAGCCTTAAACTGCTCTAGTGTACTGCTTTGCAGTAGTTGCTGCAGTGGTGCAGAGGGGAAGTGGCCCAGTAGACACTGGTGGTATACAGTCTTTAACAACTCAAATCCAGACATCCTGGGCAGATAGGAGTCCAGAGCCCGGCTGAGACTATCCAGGAACCTGGAACAGATGAAACCCAACAAAGACATCAAGCTGGGAAACCAGTAGCTGTGGAACATATGAAGTTTTAATACAAGGTTTAGGAACAAAGACAACACCTTGACCATCACATTTCCACACAAAAAGTATTTAAGCAACTTATTTGTTCCCTTCCCCTTCAACTCAGTTGTCACATCCCTCCCCCTGAAACCCCTCGTTTTCCCTCCCCTCTCCTTTTCTTTGAAGACGGGAACCACTGAGGGCTCTGTCCAAATCAGAGTACATGAAGAGACGGCTCCCCCACTCCGGCTCCTCTGGTTCCTCCCGTCTTCCATCCATCCCTCCACAACCCTGAATTCTGCCCTCATCCCTTTATCATTCACCCTTCATCCCTCGACCCTATTCCTTCATACCTCCCTCCGTACGCACAATCCATTCCTCCTACATCATCTTGGCTCCATCCATATCCCGCAATAAACTCTTTTAAATCCATATCTTTATTGGCGTGGTCTTTGTTAGCGGACTTAGGTTTGAAGACAATTAGAAAAACTGATTATAAGGTTGTCAGCCAGTCATTATGGTGGTCTCATTCTGCTGTCTAAATATGATACAATAGGATACAATTATACCATAAAAGCTGTTTTGACAGTTGGAAACAGAGTCGCTTTCAGAGATTCAGACAAATTTTGGAACGTTTCAAAACCAACAATCTGACAGACGTTTTCTGCAGTGACTGGCCTTGAAATTCTCCACATTCCACTCTTGCCTGGTGTACCGCACTGACTGCATCTGTGTTGACAGATAAGGGACAAACATGCGCATCGTCGTACTCCCACAGACCTCCACTGCACGTCTTTAAAATCCTGGTGACACAGTTAGGTGGTCAACCCAGACCAGGAAATGTGGCTTTCGTGCAATATTTTATTCTCTGAAGATTCATCCATTGTCCTAACACTGAATTCACTAAGTTGAATGTGAGCCACCTACGTAAGTAATAAGTAACACAAGGATTTAAAACAATTGTTAGCATCTTTATTGAGTTAGCTTTGCACTAAAGGCCTGTGTATGAGTAAAATTTGAAAGATGAAGACATGCGAGGGTCTTACTGTTGTCTTCGGTGCTGCAGATCATAGTTAAGAGAGGAGTACACCTTGAGGACACAGAGGATGTCTTTCAGTGTCAGAGCATCTGGATTGGCGATCACCTTCTCAGCAAATGCCTCCATAAAGGCAGTGGGACAGAAGCTGAGGTTCTCGAACGCAGACAGGAGGAGGATCAACTGAACAGAGAGACAGAACATATCATTAGCTGTCAGATGTGATATCTTGAGTTATATTCTAACATAATGCATGTATTTTTAAGTATTTACTGACAGATTTTTGCTAAACCGTCTGTGGCATTCAGAATATTTAACATTTTACAAAAAGGGGTTAGAAAGCAGTTGTCCGTCGCAGCACCTGTTTGTTGCTCCATATGTCTATCAGAGAGGCGACATAGTCTGAAATGTCAGTGAGCAGGTCCAAGTCTCTGTAGTGCAGCTCTCTACAGGACTGCAGAACTGTTAACAATCTGTTGAAGGGGATTCCATTGAGGTTTTCTACCAGAGACAAATGTGGAAAAAGAGCCGCAGGTTGATAAAACTACAAAACCTACCCAAAAAAAAGTATTTTTATGAGGATAGTATTTCAGGCTGCTTCAACTGATTCTGTGCTGACAACTCTGCAACATGTGGATAACCACAGACACTCAAATGCCAAATATGCCAAGATGTTTTCCAATGTTGTGATCATTACCTTTTGAAATTCATGGAGGTCCTTTAAATTAGACTATAATTCAAAGTATTTAACTATTTTATCTTAAGGAAAAAGTTTTACCTTTAATCTTCTTACTGCAGACATCCAGCAGTGGTTTGGAGTAGAAGCCCATTGTGGCCATAGTGGAGATCATGTACTGGGTATTGGGGATGCTGAACTGGTCTGTCATTGATAAAGCCTTTCCCTTGAGGGAGCAGTGTGCAGGTTGTTTTTGGTCATGAGTTAAAAAAAAAATACTACAATGTTACACTGAGAAAGATGATGTCAAGCAAAATAAACCCCCACCACAATGTTTAAGATATGATGAGATTGATGGCCATGTCGTCTTTAAAAATTGTAACCCATTTGTTGTTTTTTTTCAATGTTCCATAAAGAATTAGAATATCATCAATACAATTCTAAAACCATTAAATCCTGCAATAGTTAGACAATGTACAGAGCAGTCAATGATATGCCTGCACAAGAGTTGGCAACTACAATACTGGATAATGTCAGAATCACATATAAAGGGATATGAATAACAAATATTGTCAAAACCAAGATTCATAAACCAACCTCTAGTTTCCGTTTGAGGTCCAGTGGGGCATCTTTTCCCAACAGACGCATCATGGTCTGGAGAGCTACCACATTCTTGATCTTGGGAAGACGGGCCTCAACTACCAGCCTAGGACACAGCCATAATAAACAGCAATGTAAATTTATCTGAAAAAGTTATGGTAAAAATCAAGCCTTTATTTTTTGCACCAATTCTAAAATTCTGATGAGGGGCAGACTGATTATCAGCCTGGCCAATTATTAAATCCACATATTCAACATTTTTTGGATTATAATCAGATAAATTTTGACACAAAATATTCATTTTTACTTTAAATGTATATCAGTTCTAAATATTGAGTTATCAGTCTCCTTGATTACTAATAATTGGTACTGGTATTGGTCCTGAAAAATCATATTGATCGTTTCCTAATTCTGAAGCTTGTGTTTTTGGCTTAACATTTCATAATCCTGACCTCATGCCCTCCTTAAGTGCAGCAATGTTGGGGGTGTCTTTCATATGTGCCAGACTGGAGGCCAAGATGGACAGGCCCTTCTCATCAAAGTCATTCAGTTTCTCCTGTTTGTGGACAATAATAGCGCATTACCAAAATAACACAAAACATTAAACAACACAACAAAAGTATGGCCAATATGAGAACATGTTTGTTCGACAATCTTTCACTGCCTACCTGGCAGTTTCGGAGGAAAGTCTGGACCACACGGCTACGCTGGGGAACACCCAGTTTGACCATACCTAGGAGAGAGTAAGCTATGTCCTCACTGCGCATGTGCCCCACACGCTTCATGGCGTTCTGCAGCAGCTTGTCAAACGCTGGATGCTCAAACATCAGCTGCAGCTCATAGCGGTGCTGCTCGTCTGACATCTTCTTAGTGGTGGACCACATGTGGGTGAGGCAGTTGCTGACTTGTCGCACCGTGGGCGCGTATTGACAGGTGAGGTCTAACACGTCCGATGGGGAGCCACAGCGCCGCAGGTGGTCATAGAAAGGGGCCTGCCTCGGTTCCTTCCTTGAGGCTGTCTCATCCGTTTGGACCTCAGTAGGCAGTGAAGACTCTGCCAGCGGAGACAAGAGATGCTCCTTCTCTTCCAAGTCCTCACTGTGAATCCTGTCCTGTGAGTAAAACCTCACTGACCTGACGAGACTCCCAGATAGGCTTTGCTTTGTGCCCCAAATGTGTGCCCACTGTTGACTTGGGAAAGATTCGCTTTTGATTGATGTTGTCCCCGAGAAAGAGTGCTGCTGCCAAAGAGAACTGCGGCTGCAAAAACGCAGGCCCCGTCTCATGACCTCCTCTGCCACCCACACAGACATTGTTCTCTAATAACTCAGGGACGCTAAAAAGGGTGGAAGCAGATATGACACTATGGCTTACTTAATTTGCTGTGTATAACTAGCTAGCGTTACTAACAAACAACAAAGATGTCCTGTATGTAAGTTGTTAAATTGTGTACTGCAACTACTTATTACTCAATTAGCGCTAAAGATAACTATCCGACTCTCAACTTTAATTAATTTATGTAAGTAGTTACTACAAATGATGTATTACAAAGTATTATGACTAAGCAACCAACAAGGTCAACACACCTTCAAATTATGAACGCACTGGCTAGCTTAAATTAGCTAGTTGAGGTTAGCTAAGTGCTGCCACCCTACCTTACTTTAACCGAGGAAACAGAAACAGTTATCCCAAGGTGACACATGGCACTTGCTGGACCATGTAACATTTGGCAAAAAAAGGTTGTTGGACACAGAACTACATTGCACTTAAAGAATAGGTAGTCCTGTATATGAGTGTTAGCATTCTCACACGCCGCGCTCGTGCTGTGTGCGCTGCCATTTTAGTCCCCCTGTCAACTTGGTACGACTTTCAAAATAAAACAAATTATGCTCATTGTGAATATAAAATGTCGCATGAATAATATTTATTACTGTTAATAAAACCAATCTGTGAGCATTTTAAGTGATAGGTCACACTCTCGTCATAAGACGACCTAATATACATTTTGTTTGTCGTGTTTCCTACACGGAATCAAATAAGCGCAACATCCACGGTTTCCTAGCAACCAATGCCAACCGGATAAAATGGCAAAATTTGTTCTTGCTGGTAAAGTTTGGTTTTACTTCCTATCTTGAAGCATTTAACTGTATGTCGAAATATCACATTTCTGATTTCTACAGTTTCAACCCCTCCAGGCAAAGCAGACTGTCCACATTATGCAAAAGCGGAACTATTAGCAGACTGTCTGCAGCGATCTCTGCCAAACTTCAGGATCCACAAGATCCCCATCCTCCCGGATGAATGGAAGGTAATATTCTTATATTAAAATTATTTATTATAATACTAAATGTTCACATCATTAGTATATATTCTTCGTGTTACTTATTTGTCACTCTCACTGGTCTCTGATAGGAATGGCTGGAGGCCACCTGCAAAAGAAATGGCTGGAAACACGAGGAGTCCCCTTTGGTTTGGAGGGAACTGGTGGTCCAAGGGGGAAAAGGGATGCTCTTAGGAGGCTTCAGTGACTTCCTAGAGCATTGCCAGGTAGGCATACATTAGCTTTACTTCATCAAAGTTACTTTCACACTTCCAAACTTGCCAATTTCTTCAATGAAATTCTTGTGTAGGACTACTACAACATCACATCAGACATGCCTACAGATACAATGCTGAGTACTGCAGCAGAGAATCTGGAAACCAAGATGGACCTCATTGTGGAGGAGCAGCATCGCGCCAGTCTTATCAAACCCCTTCACATATGGATCAGCGGGTGGGTTGGTCTGGAAAACTTAAACAGAAAGAGGAATTTGTGGAAATGTTAAGTGTGTCAGCTGACAGATTTGATGTGTGATGTCTTCTGTACCTTTCCAGTGCTCTCAGTCCAACCTGCCACTTCCTGATCCCCAATCTGCTCTATGCTGAGGTGTTCCCCAACGTCTCTGCAATCAGCCTCCACCTATTGGACCTGGATGGGAACGAGGAGGGATTGCAGCAGCTGAGGAGGGAGACGGAGGACCTAGCACTCCGTCTTCTCCATCAAGTATAATATTTTAGGACTGTTTTCAGCTTTTTAACCACATCAGAAGAAAAATCTCACTGCATTTATTCATAGGTGACCATTCACACAAATCTGGACCAGGCCTTCCAAAATGCAGATGTCATTATACTGCTGGATGAGTGGTGGTCTGATGACGGCAATGCAGAGGATGACGAGGACAAGAAGAAGAAAAAGGTGAAGGGGATCTCAGACAGGTACAGGGAATACGGACATCTGATCGACAAAAGGGCCAACAAGGAGGTGAAGGGAATTGTGTCCGGTGACTCCTTCGTCAACCTGAGATGCTCGCTTCTTTTGGACAATGCACGCTCCATCGACAGCCACCAATTTGTCACCATGGCAACCCAGCTGGAGAATGAAGCCAGGGCCCTCGTTGCGAAGAAGCTGAAAGTGAGGACTTCAGGTAACTGCGATAAACTCTCATTGTTTGGTGGGGCCGATCCCCATTTCCTGATGCATTTTGGCACTTTCCATGCAAAATGAATCCTTCCTTCTTTCTTCTGCTCTAGATGTTACACATGTCATTGTGTGGGGAAACATCAGTGGTAGTTTCTACATTGACCTGCAGAGGGCCAAAGTTTTCAACTATGATGGGGCAATCAAAGGGCCCGCTTTCTTCTCCCAACCAGTCCTAAAGATTCTACATGAAAGGTTCGGAATAATATGCTCCTCGTTCAAACTTTATTGCATGCTTTTACTGGCACACTCCACCCATCTGGCTCTTTGGCAGGCTAAACAAACAAAATATGATTCTGTCTCCACTCCACTGTTGATTGCACGATACAATGTGACACAGCAGCCTCTGATCAAAAACATCCTGTGCTGGCACATGCCAAAAAAACAAACAAAAGCCAGTAATCTCCTTCTCTCCTCCAGGAAATGGTTGGAAACAGACTTTCAAGACTTGGTACGCAGTCAGCGTGCAGCTTTGGCTTCAAAGATGTGCCGAGCAGCTGCCATGTCTTCCGCCAACGGGATCCTCACTGTCCTAAAGGCTTGGAATGGCCTTTGTGCTCCAGATGAGGTTTTCTCTATGGGTGTACTTTGCCCAGGTGAAGACACAGCTAAGTGTGACAAAAGATCCAAATACAGATTTTAGCTGACTGATGAAATGTGATTGTCTTTGGCTCCTTGTGTAGGGCACTACGATCTCCCAGATGGCATCGTGCTCTCAGTTCCAGTCACCTTCACAGACGGGAAATGGTCCGTGCTCCTTGATGTGACCGTCGGAGAGGAGCTGAAGGAGAGACTTCAGCTTTCTGCGAGTGAAATCAGGCGGGTACGTCAAGGCACAAAGATAACGGGGGGGTTGTTGCGCAACACACATTTTCATAGCTCAAATATGGTGTTTATCTTTTCAAAAATACTTTTAAGGTACTAAGGGTTGTTTATCTTTCCCAGGAAAAAGAACTTGGATCAGAAACGTGCAGGAGTATGAATCCAGAAGAGTCGATAAAATGATTTCACATTTTCCTGTAAACATCCTATTTGTTTCAATCATTATTTTTATTTCATCCCACTATGATCAAGCCTTTATTTACTGGAAGGATAAAGGCCTGACAGCCACTATAGATTTGTACACAAACAATCATTTTGCATCTTATATGGAGCTGAAAGGAACTCTCTCCCTTCCTCTAGCACACTTTTTTTTTTTTGTCAGATGCATGTGGTTTTAAAATTTGTGTTACTGTTTTCTAATACGACTGTTATACGGTCTGGGAGGCAGATCTTGGTTATTTATTACTTTGTCTATTGCTATCTGTCGTTTTTATTCACATGGGATGTATGTGTTTGTAAGCTCGTTCGTGGTTATTTTTTCTTTTGGAATGATAAAAATTAGAAGACTAAAAACAATGGTTCAAATGAGGAATGATGAAATAATCCAGATGAACTTCAATGCCACATCTCAAAAGTTTGGTTCAGTTTGTTCTTTTATTCTCTTACTTTCACACGTGGAGTTGCAGTTTTATTTGACCAGTTTCATGACAAAAACTTTCACTTTTCCGCTTTGCGAAACTCATCCATCGCCGTTAAATTTTCAGATGTAAAAGATCAAACTGAGTACTTTATGGAAAAAGGAGAAATTAGAAAATATATTCCTTTTTTTAAAATTGTACAATTCAGCAAGTGCGTTTTTTTTTTTTTTACAGTTCCAGAAGCAATATTTTAAGCATATGACTCACTACTACCATACACAAACTAGTCTGTTAATATCCTTCTTTAAATCTGATGTTATCATTTGCCACCTAGTCTCTAAAGTGAGGAAATCTCGAAACTTGTATTGCCCTGGCTGGTAATTAAATGTTAAACAAACTGGATTTAATGGGCTCATTTAACCTGAAACATTCAAATAGGTTGTTTTGTTTTTTTAAATCACAAACTGTGCAGTACTTTTGCCAGCTGACAAGGAAAACTTGAACAGAGTGCTGTTTTTACATGCAGAATATACACTTTTTTTTCTTTTTTTTTAGCATTTCTACACTATACACAAGGAGGCATCAACTGAAAAAAGGAAAAGGTTAGTACAAATACAAAGCACTATGACAGGTCAGGAGGTGGACACATTTCTGCAATGCTATATTCAATTTGTACAACCCACCCCTGACATTTGGATGCTGAGTGGTTTACCAAAGCAAAACCGGCCTCTTTTACAGTGGAGCAGTGCTAGATTTCTTTTTGTTGCGTCAACCAGAGCTGCCACTAATGATTGTTTTCATTATCGATTAATCAGCCGATTGCTTGCACAATTAATCGTTTTCCCATCACAACTTCCTAGATCCCAATTGACTTCTTCAAATTGCTTCTTTTCTCTGAAACCCAAAGATAAATGAAAAAGCAGCAAATCCTTACATTTAAGAAGCTGGAGCCAGCAAGTGTTTGACATTTTTTGCTTGAAAAATGACTGAAACGATTATCAAAATAGTTGGCAACCCTTCTGTCGAATAACTAATGAATAAATCAACCAATTGTGGCAGCTCTAGTGTCAACAATTTTCCATAAATCCCCAGCAGAGGCCAGGTATTTAGTGTTTAATTTAAAGATTATGTCCCTCCAAAAACAGGAAACAAAAATCAGTAACAGGAGCACTCCTTTGAAAATTGCCCTCAAATATCGGTCATGGCAAATACAAGTGTGATGCATGGCATGCATGGACTCGTCATGGCACAGAGGAGGTTATTTGGTAAACATACAAATCCCAGTGATGACTATACATGTACTAATAGTTGGGTACAGGTAGAAGCCTGCGTTTCTTCAACAAAGATCGAGGATAAATTCAATTACTTATGGACCAATTACACGTGGACGTCTAAAATTAAACGCTATTCACATATATGAATTAAAAGGAGGCATCAATTACAGAGTGGGAATTCAGGGACGTTTCTTTTACCTGGCCACACCAAAGTCACTTATGTGCATGGATAAAGAGCCACTGCTTGTCAACATCCCACGATGTCAAAGATTACATTTCCAGGCAACAAGTGAAAGACCGCTAATGACTGAATGTTTCTGTCCAAACTGTAACCAGGGAGAACTTGGAGGTAAGGATAAAGTGAAGGGTAATGCTATTGTTTTACTCAGTCTAACTCTGGGAACTACATTTCAAACCTGCACCTCCATGGTGTCGTCATTAAAACAATTATCATACAATCATTATGGGCAACTGAAAGGATTAAATTTACTTTCAAACTCCCCCTCAGCTCAATGAGAAAGTTTCACCAACTGACCGTTAAATTAAATAATTTATAGCATATATTAACTGTTATATAATCCAACATTTCAACTCTTTGTAACACCATCCAGATAAACGTCTGATTCTGAACGAAAACGAAGTGGAAGGGTTTAGCCAAGGTAGAAAATAAAGGCATCCGTTATCGTGACATGAAATTTGCTTGCCAATTTGTCAAAACCGGATAGTAAAAGCTTTCCAACCCCAGACCATAATGCCATCTCTGGAACTGTTAACCCAAACCAGTTCTGCCCTGACCATGATACCACAAGGGCAGCAGGCAGAATAATACCACAAATAAAATCTAGTGTAAGTGCATTATTGATGATTTCTGTTATATTTAAGTGTCATTACGAATGCCACTTGATAGTAACTGATGATCCCGATAATCTGATGGTCCTGACTACAAACAACTCAGGTACCGAGGCTGAATAGACCCTTGTAACAAGAGGCTCTGAAAGCAAAATGCCCCACGTAATCTCAACCGGCTGCCACACAATCACCATCCAACAGTATCAAGTTCCAAACTCTTTGATAAATGTTTTGTATATAGCTGTATGTATGTATATAATGTAGTTCTAACGTACAAATAAAAACAAAACAGCTGGAGGTGGGGGCAGGCAAAGGGAAAGCTATGAGTGTGGTTGATGCTGAGGAGATGGAGGTGTCTCTAGAGCTCCTCCCACCACCTGTCTGTCAGAGCTGAGGTCCAGCCCCTCATCCACCAGCTCCAGTTCACTTTGGTCCAGAAGCTCAAAGTCCTCTTCCTCGGTCGGAACTAATGTGTCGTCGGGCATCTCCTCGCCGCCGCCGCTTTCTTTTGTAATCGGCTCGTCCAGGTCCTCGTCGGCCCCGGGCATGCCTACTGTGACGATTGTAGTGTTAGAAGTGGCATCGGTGGGTTGAGTGGAGGTCTCCAAAGCGCCCGGCGGGGTCTCAGTGGGAAGGAACTCAGCCAGGGAGGGCTCCTCGCTGGCCTCACTGGAGTGCAGCAGGGCTGACAGAGTGTTCTGCACCACAGTGGAGATGGCTGTACTCACAATCTCCTCGCTCAAGGCCTCCAAGGAGCGCTCTGCACCCTGGGCTACTGCAGCCTCCTTCTCCTCTCCCTCCTGCCTCCCCGCTTCCTCCCCTGCAGCTGGCATGGGCAGTATGCCCTCCTCACCGCCAGGTGGTCTTCCATGTCCGTTGAAGTGTGTGTTCACAAAGTGGAGCGGAGATGCGAGGTGCTGGATAAGGAGGCTGGCGGGGCTCAGGGGCTCTTCCTGCAACTGAGCCTGGGCTCCGTCACCCTGACCGGGGCCTCGCAGAGGGAAGTGGAGCAGGCTGTGGTCAATGGATGGGAAATCCTCAACTGAGGGGAATTCTGGGAGATCCCGCAGGTAGGACTCCTCTGGGTCACTGTGTAAACTCTGCTGGTCCAGATCTGTTGTAGAGATGAAACAGCAGAAAATTTAAAAAAAAACCTACCTCAACTGATACTAAGTCAAATATATTACGCAAAACACTATACAAGCTGTTTCTGGTTTAAAAAAAAAGAGAAAACTGAAAATGAATAAGAGAACAAATTACATAAGAGAGGAGGTAACTCCAATAATGCACATATACAGTGAAGCGTGACACTTCATTTCAAGCTTACTTTATAATAAGCAGAGTTTAATAGTTTTCTGCATTGTGGCTATAATATGATCAAGTGAAACTCATCCAACAGTGATCATAAATCAGCAGATCCTCCACTGAAACTCAATGATGACTAAATACAAGAACACTATGTTCTGAATTCCTGCTGGCTCCAGATCAGGGCCCGCATTTATAAAAAATGTTCTAAGATATATACTTGAACATGAACATGAACATGGACTTGAACATAGCCTTAGGATCATTTCCGACAGCGTTCGATTCATAAAACGCGCTCGTCTATAAATCTCAAAGCAAATGAAATTGACGGCACCTGCCGTGTGATTCCTCTTTATATAATGGCGGCACAAATGAGGTGAATGGCCATGGACCAAAAGAGAAAACCTAACTTTTTGGAAGACGAGATCACTGGGATGGTTGAGTAGATAGAAGCCAGGCAACATGTATTATTTGGTGAATGAGCTGGAGGAGAAAAACAGAACCGTGGGGCGGATATTTAAAAATAAATGGTCTAGCACACCTTTAATTAATAATTCCCGTCACGTTGTTCATAAAGCTCAACAAAGTTCACCACAGGCTTGGACGCATGTGTGCCAAACTGCAAAACACCTACATAAGCAGCAGGTTTATCACTTACATCATGTCTAGACTTTGCTTAGAGATAAGATCGTTTTCAAGTCAGAGCAACTACTAACACACGGTTCTCTGTATAAGTCATACTAAGATCAAAACTGGCATAAATTGTAGTGCGACACCGATACAAGTGATCATTTACCTTCAGATAAGTCGGTGAGTTGAGGTGTGGTGGCTCTGGACACCGAGAAGCCTCCACTCTCCAAGATGGATGCCTCCTCGTCCGACAACTCGGAGTCTGTGATGGCCATGGCCAGAGCTGTGGTCTTCACATCCACCTGACCAACAAAACCCTCAGTGTTATGTCACCGCTCAAACACAAATGTACCAGCAGCTGTGTCACCTGTTTTCACAATCGCCCTCATTGGAGGCTTGAAGTAAAAAAAAAAAAAAAATGTAATGATAATAATAAAAATGGTGGATATACGTAAGCCTTTGGCATCGAGGGTGCATTATACACGTGTCAACAGGCATGAACTAATTATAATCTTTAAACTATTACATTCACATTGTGCTCTGCAGGTCTTTTTTCAATCCACAGACACAGCATAGTGAATAAATACCTGACATGGCATCGTGTAACTATTAAGCATTAAGCATATTTGAAGCACTTACTAAGCTCCACTCCCATTCCATCTAAACAAATTACCTCGTACGCTGCTCCCCAATCTACTGCTGTTGGGCTTATGCTAAACACACACACAGGCAGGAGTAAAGTGGGTTGGGCTTCCAGGTGCGAGTTCATACCGTTGGGGCGAAACAGGACAGCTCCTCCTCACTCTCACTCTCCGTTTCAGCTCTTGGCTCGTCGCCCTCCTCCGCCTCCTTCTTCACCTCTGTCAAAACACACGTACGCACGCTTAAAATGTCATCCTGGAGAAGGAAATATGCGTATGAATTAGCAACAACATACGAGTAATTATATGGGGTAACCAGAGGAACTTCTAATTACTCTTGATATTCCACACTATGATGTAACACGTGGTGTTTGGGAGACAAAACCACAGAAGGAATAGTCACTTTCCTTCTGTGGTTTTGTCTCCAGGTTGGGCATCAGTGAGAGGTAAAAGAAAGGTGATCTACATTGATTCAAAACTCAAGAGTAACACTTCCTCCTTGCATGTTAAAGTACTGTATTTAAGCAACAAACACATGTGTGTGTTTTAATGAAATGCACACGAGTTAGGCCAATATCACAGTAGCACTCACTCCTCTTGTCGTGCTTGCGGTGCTCGGTATCTCCCTTCATGCTGTAGTCCAGCTTCATCAGGATTGGCTCCAAGCCCGTGTACATCCTCTGGATCAGTTCGTGGTACACCACCAGCGGCCACAAAAGCACGCTCAGGACTGAACGGGTGCATAGACAACACAATGACATCTTTAGAATGCCCTTATACTTCGCGAGTATCAAAGCAATTTTTTTAATGCCAATTAGGTAAGAGATGATTCACCTATGATATAGGAGATCATGATTCCTGGTACATAATGTCCGACCACGGCAAGTACAAAACAGCCACTGCACATCATCACACAGAACTGGGAAAAGGAACAAGAAAAGAGAAAAGCGCGCCTTCAATCTATTATCAGATTTTAGTGTTCTGGTAAAATATTCACACACCTCAAGTCACCATCACAAGTCATTTGTCGTTTATTCAGCAATGCTGACTTTTATATACTGTATTTGGCTGCGTATGCATTTAATGACATGCCCAAGGCAAGACACCAGATAGCCTGAATGTTAACATAGTGGCAGGCTGAATAAACCCATGCTTTACATAATTACATTTCGGACAAATATTTGAACTAATAATAATTCATTATAATTCTTGCTGGCCTGGAAGCACTATAATAAAGATCTTCAGACTGTGACACATTTGTTAATTCACTTCCGCTTTACTTTCTGTAGATTACAACTCCGCCGTTTAACCAAGCCCACAAACAATTAGGCTGTATGAAATATGTGACACTGTTCACAGTTCCCGACATTGCTTTCCTTGTGTTTCAGAGTCAAAGTACCTTGCCATGATTCTGTCGCTTGTACTGCAGCATCTCCTGCAGGTACAGGCAGCAGGTCAGGTAGCTCTCGGCCAGGTGGTGGCTGAGCTCAGGAATACTGAGCAGACGCTGCTCCGTGGTCATCGTTTCACTGCATGCAAACAAGAACACACACACAAACAACCACGGGAAGAGAGTGACAAAATCAACACTGGCGAACAACAGAAATCTATATTTAAAACTGCTTCCTGCTGTACGTAAATTGTTGCAGAGAGGTAGTGCAGGATTCCTTGTCCCCTTAATGACAGTGGAGGGATGGAAAGACACAGATGAACACTCATATAACAGACTAAAGTAGACTGGTCGCCTAAAATTAGTTCCGATGATATGGTGTGACATGGGACAGAAATGCAATAAAACATAAAGACAGACCTCACACTCTGAATTGAACAGATGCTCTTATTTTGAATTACTACAAGATATGACGACACAAGAACAGTGTCGTATTAAAAGTAATCTGTCGTGTACACACTACACACCTTTGTACAGGGTGAGCCTCTGCATGTTGAACTGCCAAAAAAACGAGGAAAAACACACAATTAGCAGCAGATCATGAAGCAAAAATGTGTTTTTAATATTAAACACATCAAATGACAAGGTTTTTTTGTTCATTACCACAGAGCCTCTAGGGGTGAAAAGGTTATTTCCACAAATTGTGCTTTTAAGGTTTGATTACATGTTTATTGGAAAATCAAGAAATCATACACTGGTTGTGTATGGAAACACCTTAGCTTCATTAGAATGTTATAATACCTGAATGCAGATAACAACACTATAATGGTTTTTAGTAGTTTTACAGTATTTCTGTCAATTTTTTTTGCCTCAGGATTATCAACCTTGCCATGGCAATAACACTGCAGGAAAAGGAAAATACTTGTATAATCACAAATACATCTTAAGAACATAAACACACCCCCGACAGTCGTAGCAGGCTTCTCCATCCAGTGAAGGTACTGTGTTGAACTCGTATAGATTTTAATTGTCCCGGTAACAGTGTACATTGGCTTTGGCAATGAGTGACAAAGCCTGACAATCAGTTTCAAATAACATAAAGGCCTGGGCTTACCAGTAATTATGGGCAACTTGGGCTTCCATCTCTCCAGTAGCATAAGTCCCAGCAGGGACACACTCAACAGGAACAGAGGCCTCAGGGAGGTGGATGACAGGAGCCTGAGGAGACACATGGACAAACAGCCTAACAATTATGTTCAACACACAAACATATAAATATAATAAGCCTACATATAACAAGCCAACTCACGTCCACATTAGGCTTAAAACATCTCCATAGCTCCTGTTTTATTTGGCTGTCACTGACAGCTGGTTACCAAGGCCTGGGCCACTCACCATGACATGAGTGTTTGTTAGAATTAAGCTCAACAAAAGCTAACAAGTGTAACAACTCAAAATAACTGGTTGTCTAGTTTGTCAGCGCTGTAATGATATTCCTGATAGTGTTTAATGCATGTCGCCGAATCTGTCGTGCTGAAAATTAAGTTTTAATTTGCTCGCGAGCTACATTAGCGTTGAGCTAAAGACGTGGGATTAGCTAACTTATCTTGACATCCACTCGTAATAGCCTCGCTAACGATGTTAGCGTTAAAATGCAACCTTATAGAGCTGTCAAAAAGGGCGTAAAACGTGATTAAATGCGGACTCGACGTTTACCAGAATAAGGTGTTGAGTGTCAGGGCGACAGAGATGCTGTACAACGGCCTCTCCCAGACCAGCAGCCTCTGTACCCACAGAAGCAGGGGCTCATACTGCGATAGCCAACCCTGAAGACGCTCCCGCAGGCGGACGAGCTCCGGGTTTACGTCCCCGCAAGCCTGCTCCGATGTCCCTGCAGGGAACAGCGCCTCCAGGCCGACCGAAGACGAGGTAAGCGAGGGGCGTCTTCTTGCCTCCTCTTCGCTCGCCATGTTTCCCCCACTTTGTTATGTTGTTTTGGATATCACGGGGTATATGGAAAGATCGGTGTCAAGTGTTGCAGACTTTAAAAAAATAAAACTTCCGGTTCTGACTTTCAAATTAAAACGGACCCCGTAAAGCAGCAAGTACGCAATACATTTTGAAACATTAAGTTACAATTGTGGAACTACCAGTGTAAAACCAAATACACAGAAATGTTGTAGTTGTCAATTTGAAACAAAAGCGATTGTCATGGTATGTGTGGCAAGAAATTCAAGGTGTATCAACGTGTAAGGAAACAAGGAAACGGTTTATAACATATGCGCACATGTAATTAAATAAATTAAATAAACGCATTCAACAAAACAGGTAGCTGTTCAAAGTTGACAGGCTTTAATACAAAACGTACAAAGAATGTTTTACAAATATCTTAACAACAATCACTATAACTTAATACCAATTACTAGTGACATGACAGAGATTAAATGTCCGGTTAGTTTATTTTACTTTGAAGGCAATATCAATTTCCGGCCTTATTCTTGCTAATTTCTGGTAATCTGATGTACCAATGACACAGATGGGCGGATAGATCATAAGGTCCGTCACGGATGAGGAAAAAAATATTGTCACGTGCATCCTCATTTACTGTATAAAGAGAATAGGGTTAAAACGTAAAACCCAAGTGTACCACCGTGTTTTTGAGGATATCCTGCTGCAACTACTTGCACTGCTAAACTATAGTGTATATCTTTCGATGTATGTTTAATTTTTATTCTAATTTTGTAAACTCTTCTAGCACACTTCAGCAAAAGTCCCCATACTGTATATCGCTAGGAAATGTACAGTGAAAACATCACATTTTGATACAAATGTTTAATTTAGAAATATACAGTATTGAGTAAACATATATTGACCAATTTGATCAAATGCAGCCAATATGGACATTGTGCTGGAGACCTTTGGAGCTCAGTGTCCGTTATTGTTACATGAACGCAGCGCATAGATCGCGGAAGACATGTAAACAGCAGCACATCCAGGAATTCTTCTTCTTCTTCCTCTTGGGATCTCTCACTTCACTTACAAGTTGATTTCTGAAAGACATAAGCAAAAACTACTCAGCAACTACCATGAGTATCCTCAAAAAAATATACTGTTACTTGCAAGGCATCAGCCAAGCAACACATGCATGTATGTGTGTTTGTATGCAAGATCATTTGCACATAGCTTTGGGTGCTGGAAACCAGACAACAGGGTGAAAGGGGGTTGTTGTGGGTGGGAAAGAGGCTCCAGGGCCTACCTGGCTGGGTACATGGCCAGGACTCAAGTCTACCCGGGTAGTAAAGGAGGGAAGGGGACCCCCTGTCCCTTGGTGCTAGGACAAAAGGGCATCAATACCTGCAGGGGTTAAGACCATGGCCTGCAGCAGGTCAGACAGAGAGATGATGCCCCTCACCACGTCAGCCCTGTCCACCAGGACCAGCCGATGGACCTGGGATAGGCAGGAAAGCATTTCTAAGCTCTTATGAATTGATGACAAAGTTTTAGAGACCAGTGTACCTTGAAGAATATATCTACCTCAGCTTTGACGATACGGTCTATGATGGTTTCCAAGGTTTCATCAGGATAGCACTTGATTACTCCCTCAACAAAACACGTGCGTCTGCGAACGGCCTCCTGCATAGTCATGTCCAGATTGTTGTAAGTCTTCTGGGCTGCTAGATTCTGCCATGGAGCAAACACAGATACCTCAGTGTCAGCAAACAGTGCTATGATGTGTACAAATAGAGCCTAGTTCCAGAAAACGTCATAAGACATCATATTTCTTGAACTAAACCACTATAGTACTTACAATCACATCAAATCTTGAGTAGAGTGACACCACTTTGCCTGAGAAAAGAAATTGCACAAATTCTATAATGTATTTAACTGGTAAACTGTAATACCCATACTTATAAATACAGCTCTGTTATGTCAAAAAAAGTGTAATTTGTAAGGGCATACCATGTTCGTCCACAACAGGTAGTGCAGACACTCGCCTTTCCACAAAAATGGAGAGAGCATCGTGAAGTGTTGCTGTTTGCTGAACAGTGGCAATGTTCCTGAAAGTTCCAATCCAAAGCTCCTGGATCTGCTTTCCAATGAATGCAGGCTTGGGAACTTTCTTCCCCTGAATACATCCAAACACCACAGTAGAACAACACTGATGCCACAGCAAGGTTAAAACATTAGAAAGTAAACCACGTGCTCAACCTCTTGAGTTCAGTTTTCTTACGAATATGTGGAGGAACTTGAGAATCCTTTTGTGGGTCAGAATGTGCAAGACATTTCCCGACTCTGGATCGATGACTGGCAGTCTGTGGATCTTGTATTTAAGTAAGGAATAGATGGCGTCAAAGAGGCTGAGAGTAAAAGAAAGAGCAGAGGAATGTAGTGCTTGGCAGGATAGACAGTTGACTCAAGCAGAGTTAAAACAGCATTGGAGATTACATCTGAAACTTGCCTTGCCTCTGGAGAAATACTAATGAGGAAGTGACTGGAACACTGTAAGTAGACATCTAGAAAGAAAAAGAGAGAGCTCTAATGGAAATTCACATTGGGTGTGTAGACAGAGGTAATATCACTGATATTTGTTGGCTCTTTACTTTGAAATGAGTCACCTCTCCATGTCTCAATCTTGTGGCTCTCCAGCTCATACATTTGAACCTTTAAAGGGAAACTCCAACGTCAGGTTATGACAGTATTTAGGAGGAAAAGGACAGATCAAAAGACGCATCTGATAAACTCAAAAGCAATGTCTCTTTCCGTCCTCATGGACAAGAGGCCTGTGCCAGGGCAGGATGTAAACATTAATGGCTAGCTCAGTTAGCTAGCCTTTCATCCATGAGTAGATGTACACTTCCTTCTGTGCAGTGACACAGAAAGAAAATTT
>JBBPCS010000878.1:954033-966438 GCA_037974645.1 Hollardia meadi
TAAACTCAAAAGCAATGTCTCTTTCCGTCCTCATGGACAAGAGGCCTGTGCCAGGGCAGGATGTAAACATTAATGGCGTCCTCCTTGGCTGAGTTGTAACGTTAGCTAGCTCAGTTAGCTAGCCTTTCATCCATGAGTAGATGTACACTTCCTTCTGTGCAGTGACACAGAAAGAAAATTTCTGGAACGAGACATAGCTGTTGAGTTTTTCGAATGTAGGCCTATTTTTTGGCCATTTGAGCACCATAAGTGAAGTGCCATCTAGTTCCATTATATTCGAGAAAAGATGGCCATCTCTACAGCCGATATCTCCAAAACTCAGTAACTCAAACCAAAACTACTGTATAAAGATGGATAAATAGTACTACAGCTAAACAGGATAATATGTATTTATTTTATTTTGAAGTGCGTGTCCCTTTAAACCGTTGTGTATTCATGCTCACCATAGGGGACTTGTAATAGCAATGGAGGATGTTGATGAAATCTGTAATAGTCAGCATACCTGCAAGAGATAAGGATTTATGTTCCCATTATTATAATTCACAGTGACCTATATGTCACTATGCCATTAATCCGTCTTCTTACCCACAAATCTCTGCAACTTGTTGTCCCATAAAGGCGCAGCCCTCAAGCCATTTGCCACCAGTGCAAAAAAGGCCTTTTTAACCTTTGGAAGTAATAAATGCACACAATTGGTAATTCATTCTTCTATTCCATATGAGATACTGGATATATGAACTTGTCTTACTTGTAGTGTGGTATCAAATATGACCAGTTTACAGCTGGTTGGAATGGCATCATAGCAGCAGTGACTTTTCATGAAATTCATGTAGACTGTGGCATCAGCTTCTGTGAGGAATCGCATATAATAGCTGATGACACTGGGAAGAGACCTGATAAAGACAAATATCCACCTATATATACCCGCATGTGTACATACTTTACATACAGCCCCCTTGTTTACTAAGACAGATCAAAGAACACACACACACGTATGCCAATTAGTAATCGTACCTTGTTTCTGTATTCCCTGCTTCTTTTTTGGGAATGACACCTACAACACAGCAAAGCGAAACATTCTCCACATGACATTGTCAAAATAGCTTGAGATCCACAAGACTACTCATTTCCTTGGTTCCAATAACCCCATAAACTCCACCAACACTTTCCCCCTGTTTATATATTCACTCTAAAGTAACATTTTACCTGTGAGAGAGGCTCCATAGTTCTGTTGTGCGTCCATGAAAAAGTTGTTTTCTGCACACTCAGACTGCTGGTGACTCCACTCCGTTTGTTACCCCTTCCTACAAAGCAGTTGGGTCTATATTAGGAACTCTCCAGTGGTATGCAACAGGGAGGGGTGCAGGGGAAAGAAGCTGGCACAGGCTCAGGGACACTCCATATTCTGCAAAAACTAGACATCTGCTCCCAGACTATGCAACACACAACCGTCATCACCTTCTATTCATGGTTGTTTAAAGGATGCATTCTCAATCTTTCGGCCATCTGGGATCACGTTTTTTTGCCACCGTTTATTGGCTGCAGAGGGGTGTAATAAACATTAAGTAGGACTTCTGTTGTAGAATGGATTTTCAAAAATATGTTGGCTTATATCATTTGTCTAGGCCCAAATAGAAAGTATAATTTCACCTGCTATGTCAGAAATTAAAATGGCACCAACTCTTGCTCTACATTGATTAAATGTCAAGGCTACATAGAGTAAAGTTCTTCTTCCAAACATACCAAGTGTATTGTTGGCTGTGAACTTGTGACAGTCAAAAGATCTGAGGCAGTAGTGGCTTAAAGGTTAGAGAAGCAGGCATGTGACTGGAAGGTTCTTGGTTCAGTCTCTCAGACATTACTACCCCATTGTGGGTAATCCTATCAGTGAAGTCTGCATCCCAATGCGAACTTTCTGGAAGCCCGCTTAAAAGTCTGCTTGAGGCCCCTTGTGGACTGGATGAAACGTGGGTTTGGACAGCCCTCAGCACTCGCAGACCTCCTGGGAATGCACCCACAAAAGTCTGGAAGAGCGGTGACGTCCTGACATTTTGATTCAGAGTTTAACTGTGCTAAGACGTGTGAATGTGATCAGGGTGTTCCTGAAAATGAGTGTTGCTCTCAGCGAACCTCCGCTGAATAAATAAAGGTGGAAAAACAAGTAGTGTTGTAAATAACGATTCTCCAAGGCTTCTTACCATGGTGTTGACACAAATAATTAACAAATGTCACAAAAGAAATGCCTTCTTTATTAGCTCTTTTTCCACAGATTGTACAATATTTGCATTTTACATCATGTACAAAATTTAAGGACTTTGTGCTTCAAAGTGTATCAAATTCAGATGCTCAGAGAATTTGTCAGCGGTCTAGTTACAAAGTAAATGACCTGGGGACCATGTGTAACTATGTACATAAGAAGTACAATTTACATTTTATGCAGTAATAATGGAGTGAACCGTCCTGTAGCAATGTAAATTGAGCCAAGTATGGAAAATTCCAAACCATATCAGAGAGACACTGCTGTTAGCCTTTAACATGTTATATTCAAATGGTTAGCTTCAGAAACACCAGAAACCAACTAAAAACTGAATGAAACCCCACAAACCCATCGTTTTTATAGACCTTCTTCCCTTTAGAGAATGGAAAACATGTTAAATTTGGCTAAACATTACCCTCTTACAAAAGTTATGACACCCCACACTAAATTTTGCCAATATGGTCTATAAAAAGAAAATGCTCTGAATGATCAGCAGAGAGGTTTATGTTTTTGATTTGTTTGGCCAGTGACAGTTACACCAAGGGTTGGTGATGGTGTCTGCATTCAAACTGTTTCCTTTCTCTGAAGTGTGAGGTCAGGAGACAATTTGTTTCACACACACACACACACACAGTAACAAAAACAATATAGTGTACAAAATCAGTGCTTGCTGGATGTGTACTGTACGACCAATGTCTAATGTAAAGCCCCTTATGCATTAATATAAAAAAATATGGTAACATTAAGCAAAAAAAAGTAAACTGGTTAGTCCCTTCTTATCAGTAAAACCTTTGAAACTCAAACTTTCAGATATGCGGTGAAACCTTCACAAACTTTCATCAACCTGCCAAGTAGCAAGCAGCTCAAACATTACAGCTGTGATATAAGTCAAAACATGCTCAGCACAAGGGCCCTGTATCACCATCTCATAGGTCTGAACTTTCAAATAACAAATGTTGGTCAAAAAACTATTCGGTTGCAGCCGAGAAAAACATATCAAATCATCCTCACATCCCTTGAAATCTTCTCTCTACAGTGAAAACAAAATGAAGAGCATTATGTGAACACTATGGCATTTTACTTATGGCCAATTTATTCTGCAGTAGTGAACTGTAAGTTCATTTCCACCCTGTGCTGCGTTATCAAACTCTAACCCTGTCTATAATGTGCCTAAACACTCTAGCTTTTGCACCTGTAATCTAGACCTGGAAAAGTAAACAAAAACATGACTCGAAGCAGTCGATGAGTGATAAAAAAAATAAATGCAGGTTTAATTTCCAGAGTCCAGTACAACAAACTGAAAGCAGGGGAGTGCCAATCTCTAGCCGGGCATGAGTAGAGCTTGGGCTTTGTCGATAGGTAACAAAGAGTCAGGATGGCAGGGTCCCAGCTGTACAGGGGGAAAAACACGTGGACGAGAGTTCAGGCTGGAGGCCAGCCACTGTGCATGGCGCTGATGATTATCAAAGGGACCATGAGCGAGAAGTGCTGAGGTGTTTCGAAGCCTGCACTGGAGGGAGGGGAGCAACGCAAGACAGCCAGGACAGAAGGAGGCAGGAGACCAGGTTCGCGTAGCTTCCATCTCAGAATTCGTTTCAGGATGTGTGTGACCCATTGAAGCAAGGAGCGAGCCCCAGACACACAATAATGATGTCGGTGAGGAAGCCGATGGGGGACTTTGTGTGTGGTACTGGTCGATTCCAAGTGAGCTGGTCTGGCAGTTCAGACTCTTGTTGGCCAGAACACAACAGGAGAGGCGCTGAACTGCAGACGGAGCTTTGGAGTCAAGGTTGGAGGTCTGAAGGTGGGTCGGGCTAATCTCAGCTGGAGGTGGAAGCAGGGTCTGTCCGCATCGGGAGAGACTGAGCTGCTGCAGCACAGCGCTGGTGGCAATAAGGCCAGCCACACTGGTCAGATAGACTAGGCCGAGCATACAGGATAGCTGAAAATAAAATGATTGATTGCATAATGATTACGTACTTCCTCTTTTATACTTGTGACTTTATTGCTGTTACAATGCTTGTGGGGTTTTTAAGTTAGCTATGCAGAACAAAACCTTCTTGGTCTTCCTGATGGTTATGTAATAAATATAAAAGACAAAGTTGCTGCTTGTTCCAGCAAATAAGTGATGGCACAATCTTATAATAGAGTGTATTCCCACTCCCCCAGGAATGCACCATATGTATGCTTTACTCATCAGAGGATAAAGTTGAACCTACGCTGTCATTTTCCATATTATAAGGGTTTCCTAAACCGGCCTAGCCTGTCTATGTACCCTTAAAAGCATCTGAAAACATCCCAAGCATATGAATATCCTCTCAGCTCCATTCAAACCAAATCTCCCTCTCACCTTGGTAAAGTGCTGGTAGATGGCTGTGAGGGCTTGACTCCATGCTGACTGCTCCAGTAGCACACAGAGGTCAGTGTAGGTGAACCAGCCGCGTTTCATCCCCTGCCGCTCTGCAATGCTGGGGATACAGAAGCAAGAGTCACACATACTCTTTTCACATAAATTGGTTATGCCACTACAGTACTGATAAAGCATTCACCCTGCTTTGTCATGTTTTGTTTTACAACCGAGTCACAGTGAAGGTAAACAGGCTTGTTTAACTCTTGTAAAGACCCTTTCATGTCAAATAAATGTCATTTTTAGGGACGAATATTTCTTAGATGCTATTTTAGTCCAAGTTTTACATAGCTGAGCACCAACCTGGCTTCCAGTTGACTTAGTATATCAAAAAGGTCATTAGGGTCTGTGAAGAGGCTCCACTCCTAGAAGATATTACACACTGGTTGGGACAAAGAACTTGAACCAAACACGCATGTAAGCACATAACATGTAGATGCGCGCGTACGTACACACACACACACACACACACACACACACACACACACACACACACTTACAATGGCATTCAAGAAGTTCATCTCCAGGTTATTGACAGTTTTGACATCCAGCTTCCCGGCTGCTCCCCACTCGTCGTTGAAAACCTCTTCCTCCTCTCCTTCATCATACAAGTACTTGCTGGCAACCATCTAATTCAAAATGGGAGATCAATGTGATTGTCAATGGAATATCAGTAGAGTCACTCGATAATTGCAGAAAAGAGTAGTGTAGGCCCCAAAAAAAGTAAACGGCATCAAAGCCCATTCTGAAATGAGCAGCCAACCTGCTAGAAATAACACTGACACATTTAGAATGGCCTTTGAACCCAACACACATACCATGGAGATCAGGAAGAGGTCAGAGGAGGAGATCTTTTGTAGGTATTCGGGGTTTCTATGTCGGAGCCTTTCTATATAAACCAGAGCTAGCATCATGGCGCATGGAGAGATGCATGCCTCCCTGAAGCAAAAAATAAACTCGTTATAGCTGTATGACTGGCAGTGCTACATTTAGTTCCTTTAAAAGCATGTAATCTTTGCATATATACATAACACACTGTACAAACCTGGAAACATGAGCAGCATACTTCTTCTGAAGCTTTCGTATTGGGCTTGGAGCAGACTTCTGGAAGATTTCAATGGCAATATCTGGAATCATAAAAAGACAAACATCAACTCATTCGATTCCATTTATATAAGTTTATAAATCAATTCTGTACATTTAATATGCAAATTACAGTTGACCCGAAAAATGTTTAATGACTCAAAAATTCGCTTATCCTAACACTGACAAAAGACCTGCACATCCAGTGTTTCTTATGAAGGCGCATCGTAGAGGAAAAAACTCACCTGTAACAGGGCAAGAGAGGGCATCTAAACAAACATCTTTGTCCAGGCCATAATACAGTCGCTTTCTCACTCGTTCAGTCAACTTCTGATGTCCAGGAAGGAACTGTAAAAACAATAACATTAGCTGCATGTATTAACTGTAGTGTAAGGAACTAGGTCAAGTAAGCTAGGTTATCTCGGTTGAGTAATCTAGCTGCTTAACGCAAGACGCTACCTGCAAACAAATATACTGAGCACTGATTTCAGCAACACATAAATTTCCATCAACACTGTATCAGTTTTACATTTACAGCAACTGTTACTCATACATTATACTGTATAACTTTAGCTAAGCTAACACCATGCCCGTATATGGTGAACGTAAAACAGTTAGCTAACAAACTACTGGCGTAAGATAGCTATATCCGCTAGTTTTTTATTTAGACATTTTATTGCTTAGCTGGAGTTAAACAAAACAAAACAACAACCATTAATCACTTAGTTAGGCCATACCCTCGGTACCCATGGCCAGACAAGGTACCAGACGTTAACTCAACGAGCTAGCTTAGCTGACTTAAACGTCAGATACCTTAGCTAGTGATTATACGCTTAGCGTTAGCTTCCGTAGTTTGTTGACCTAACGTAGTCTCAACCTTCATCTCGAGAACATACCGTGAACTCCTGGAAGTCCGAAAACTGAAATGTCTTTTCGTTAAACAAGGTGTCGAAATCCATATCTACTATAGACTTAACATTAGTTAACCGACTGTTGGAAAGCGACTGCTTGGCCTGGCCCCCTCCTGCCTGGCTGGCTGGCTGGCTGGCTGGCTAGTAGAGCTGAGCTAACAACACGCCCAGACTGGGGACAGTCAGTGACGACAGAAGCCTCCAGCTGTTTGCGTCTCTTTCGACACAAATAAAGATGCTGGGTCCGGGAGGGGGCGCGACTAGAGCAGTTACACAATAGCTGTTAACTCCGATTGGCCAAAGTATACTTTTTTTTTTTAACCTTACGGATGATGTTTCGATGCAAGTTTAAACGTTTCATTGATAAGAAGCATCTGATGATATTTCATCACTTAGCTGGCATCAGTTATTATGGATGAACAGTCAGATTGTTAATTATGGCAGAGAGCAGCAGTTCAGTCGAGATGTTTTTGTCCAATCAAAATGCAAAAGTACTGCAAGTTTACTGCTATTTTAACAGGATTTTGTTATTTTTAATCAAAATTGGACTATAAACTGGTCATGTTTTGATTTTACAAAGTGGAACACATGCAAAAATCCCTTTATTTTTCATAAATACAAGACAAAACAGAAAATGTATGAAATGTAACGAAAAATACCTTTGCTGAGGTAGATCCAAATGATAGGCAAATTTCCATTCAGAAAATGTGTACATGACTACATATACTTATATAGATTAATTGAAAATAATAGTGGGTGTTATAACTGCATGAGCTATTTAATCAGAAAGTATAACTTTTTCATGGCAGATATTTAGATTTTTAATACAGCAAAAGCACTGATCGAATTAATAACTTGGCTCAATTACATCAATGTACCAAGTCAAAATGTGTGCCATCAGAAAGGTCTATTGTCTCTAGCCGCCAACGACAGGCAAACATGGATTGTATAACTTTATATGAACATTAGCCAGTCTAAATATTTTTTTTTTAAAAATCCCCTGGAGCAAATTTTTACTTTTTTGTGTATACATTAAAGCTTGACAACAATTTAGAAAACAGATCAGACAAGCAGCACACCCAGCTTTACCTAAGTGATCAAAAGAATACAGATGCTTACACATTTATAAAAAGTATCGTTTTAAATAACAGCAGTGTTTAGAAAGCGAAAACCTGTACACCAACCTACGGGCAATCATATTACATCATTCAGTGGGCAACAGAATCATTAGTCCCTCACTCCGACAAGAAAAAAAAAAGAAAAAAGAAAATGTCTGTTTTGTTTTTAGTAGATCAGACAGCATAAACAACAAAAACAAAAGTTAGTGTTTTTTAAAGACAAATTTAAATGGTGGCTGGAGTCCTTAAAGTATAATATCCTGAAAGATTCAGGTATTAAAATGATTTAATAATGGAGTTATTGAGGTTTGAAAATTAAAAAAATGAGTATCTAGATCTGTTACAGTAATAATTTATCCTTTATGCCCCCGACCCTACATTAAAACCTTAAAGCATAATCACAACTATTGCCCCACGGTATAAAAACTAATGCTTTTTAATGCTCAATTTTGTTACCACCTTGTCTTTTCTCCACGACTTGCCATCACACATTCAGTTTAACATTTCTAAAAATAAATAACATCTTTGCTGAGTGTTCTCACATTAAAATCATCCATCGACTTTTTTTTTTTGTTTTACAATAAGAGGGGAATCAAGAATGTAGAGTTCTCTTTTAAAACAAAGCAAAAAAACATAAAAAATACATTCAGTGGCCGTGGTGGCCTGAGGAGGTTGATGATGGCTGCAGTTTCTCAGACTTGCGGTCTTTGGATTCTGACTCTGATGAGGAATCTGGGTCCTGGGTCAGCAGCTGTTGCATCCACATGTCTGCATACAAACCTCCCTTGAGTAGCAATTCCTCATGTCTTGGATGGAGAGAAAGTGAGTCACTTGGGAGTTTATTGACAAAAACGATTGACTGTATGGTTGTCGGTATGACACTCAAAACTACTTAAGGTCAACAAGGCACACTTACCGTCCTTGCTCGGCAATCCGCCCCTCACTGATAACCAGAATCTGGTCTGCTCCGATTATAGTGGACAACCTTTAATACATTTACACAACACACAACTCATTAGATAAAGTCATTGATTTCCTGAAACAAATGAAATAAGAAAAAAATGAAAACTGTTCAGAAATAATAAAAAAAACAACAACAACAACCCTACAATACAACCATCTCATACCTGTGAGCTACAACGACCGTTGTACGATTGGCACACACTTTAGCCAATGAGGCCTGGATGTTGCGTTCTGTCTGTGTGTCTAGTGCAGATGTGGCCTGCAGGGAGACTTCATATGTCACAACTGGAAATAACAGCGGTAACTTTACCATTCAGACTTCTGTCTGTATATCATCGCTCCTTTCTGCAATCTCACCTCATCCAGCAGGATGATCTGTGGTGCTTTGAGGATAGTCCTGGCGATCGCTACCCTTTGTTTCTCTCCTCCGCTCAGCTTCAGGCCTCTTTCACCCACCTGCGTATCATAACCTGCCAGAGAAAAATACAGGGAGGTGGCAAAAGTGACCCAGATAAAACAAAAATTATAACAGCCATTTGAGGGAGATTACTTTGAACAACCACTATTGATGCATCAGTACAAAAAAACCTTAAAAATCACAATGCTGACTTCAGTAGGATTAATGTGTAGGTTAACCTTCAGGAAAGCCCATGATTTTATCATGGATATCAGCAGCTATAGCAGCCTCCTCCACCTCCTGGTCACTAGCAGAGATGCGGCCGTAGCGAATGTTGTTCTGGATGGTGTCGTTGAAAAGCACCGTATCCTGGGGAACCACGCCGATATGGGCTCGCAGAGATGTCTGCTTCACCTGAGGAAAGACGATGAAGACATAGCGATTACCAGTCCCGGAGTGTGCCTGGTAAACACACACAGCTGCATACAGCTAAGGCACCTCGGATTGGATTATTTTAAATGTATTCATGTCACTGTTCACCTCCACACACACTGTGTCTTTGCTGTTGTGCCCTTGCTATGCTTTTACCTTGTAATCTCATGTAATAATTCTGGTGGCAAACACTTACTTTTGATATATCCTGGCCATCGATGCTAATGCAGCCTCCCTGAACGTCATAGAAACGGAAGATGAGTCGAATGATGGTGCTCTTCCCAGAGCCTGATGGTCCCACCTAGGGAGATTAACAGAAAATGATACACTGCATAATTATATATTATATTGCACAGTCCAAACAGAACACAAGCAGTTTAAGTTGTTCTTACCAGGGCAACAGTCTGTCCAGGAAGTGCAGTGAAGGAAACATCATTGAGAATCTCCTTCCTGTGAAACAGTAAGAAAGTCTTGAGAAAATAAAATAAATGTATCTACATCTTGGCTTCAATCTAATTAAACACAATTTTGGTTCTAACCAGGCTATAAAATCCAATGTGAACCGACCCATTTGTGTAGCTGAAGTAAACATTCTTAAACTCCAGTTTTCCAAGTTTGTAGAGAAGACTCCCTGCATTGACTTCATCTTTTACCTGCGTAAGAGAACAAACACAAAAAACATGAAAAAAAAAAAAAAGGATTATAATACAGCGTTTAAAGTAAAAACAAAGACCAAACATCCGCCAGGTACCTCTTCCTCTTCTTCAAAAAGTTTGAACATGCTTTCCATGTCAATGAAAGAATTCTGGATCATTCTGCAGTAAAAAAAAAACAACAAAAAAACATAAGCCAACAGTTTACAAGAAATTACCAGAAGCACAGACAAAATTTTAAATTGAGCAGTTGTTCATTCAGTTAGAAATATAATTAACATTCACTGTCAGTGTTTAATTAAAAACTCGGGTGAGAACCTTTAAGGCAGATGGACTATTTTAAGCTGTTTCCGCTTCTTCTTACCTGTAGTAGGTTCCAAACCAGTTGAGCGGGGTGTACAGTTGGATGATGTAGGTGCCAAAAAGAACAAAATCTCCAACCTAGGATAAGAGGATGTTTTCAAAGTGAAACTGACTGGGACGATTCAAACTATCAGTGTTATCCTTCAAATCCCGAGTAGTCAAATATACAGTGCACAGACTGGAGAACAAAGAGGAATATAAAGATATTTTGGACTAATAATGACGTCCCAAAAGGTCGCTTTCAAAGTCGTAAAAAGGCGTGTCGACGTGACCACTACCTGAAACTTTCCTTCAGTCACAAAGGAGGCACAGAGCAGGGAGCCGGCCAGCAGGCCTGATGCGATGATGAGGTTCTGCGTTTGGTTGAGGAAGGCCAGCGACGCCTGGGTCTTCCACTCCGACACCTAAAAACAGGAGGAGACCCATTAGGCGCATGCCTGTATGGGCTTGGTAAATATTTTAGCAATGGCTACATTTGATAGACTTTCACATACAACTGATTTCTTTGTAACAGATATATTTCATGGCATTGGTAACACCAACACCAACAAAAATGGCTGCTGTGAAAAAGAGAGCGATATTGGGAGCCTCAACAGAAGGCCGTCCTTGTTACTACTCTTTGTGTAAATGCACATTTGATGCTACCAAAATAATCTTCTAGACTTAAATAATAAATGCAATCCTCAATAATTACTAAAGAAGAAGAATATGCGTGGGTCTGGCAGCACATGCTATATTAATCTTTATCTTACCGTCTCTGTTTTGAAACTAAAGCTGCCATAAATAATCAGACTCTCTGGAGGGTTTGGCCATCTGCTTTTGGGGAAGTTGCCCGTTTCGATTCTACACAGCATCTTGTGCAGCTTGGCACCGACAGCAAGAACTACACACAGACAGAAGCGAGCTTTCCTCCAGGTTTGTTTTTCGACTTCTGTCAAAGTGAGAACACCAACGCGTTCTTCCTGTGGCAAAGATGATGTTCGGTATCCTGCCAAACTAAAACAGCAGAGGCGCTTGTGGACACTGTTGAGGCCAAGTTTGTAATAAGTGATTTATTAAATAGTTTTGTTGGAAGTGGTATGGTACACAAATGACAAATAATAACTCTAATCTATAGACAACGGTAGCCTGCTTTACTTTATCCTTTCAAAGAATTCTGTTGTCACAAAAATATTAGCATCATGTTATGAGGTCAAATTCATAGTAGACAAGTCAAAATGGACACTGACCTGATATTTTAAGATGGCATCCTCAAAACGGCTGACCTCATAGTTCTCTGCATTGTAGTATTTGACCTATTGGACAGACAAAAAATATATATAAAAAATGGACAATTAGACATTTATAAATATATTTTTCTATTCCTAATATTACTGCTTTTGCATATTGTCCAAATATTTGTTTATTTCATGGCAATAAAGCCTCTGAATTGAACTGTTTGTTGCACCGTCTCAAAGTTCAACAAGGAGTCCACAGCCTTGGACTTGGCGTTGTTGTCCTGCTGATTCATATCTCGTCTGTACTTGGTTCTCCATTCGGTGATGATGATGGTCAGAGCTGGAGGAAATTTTATCAGGCAGTCAGAAACCTTTCACAGACATTTTATGTATGTTCAGTTAAACTAAATCATGTTTAATGATATTAATTATAATTGAATATTGGACTTACTGAGGTACAGGCTCATGCAGACAAAGACGATAAGGCCGAACCAGGCATTGAAGTAAGTGATGAAGTAGAAGATAGAAATGACGATATCAGCGATGGTTGGGAAGATGCTGAACACTATGTAGCTGTGTGGGGGGGGGGGGGGGGGGGGGTGTT
>JBBPCS010000878.1:966538-977310 GCA_037974645.1 Hollardia meadi
CCCCCCCCCCCCCCCCCCCCCAGTTGAGTCAATTTTCTCTTCAAAGTCAACAAGGAGAATACAATTTCAGGAAAATATGGGTCCAAACAAACAATCTTGGTTCTACTACATAACTGCAATTCTGCTAAACTGCCAAATTTCCCCGTTTCTTTTCTTGCCTTTGAATGCATGTTTGTTGGAACATGATGTCGGCTATAAGAGCCGGTGGTTTATTGTTTTCATAGAGGCAAGTGTAGGCTGTACGCCTCTTCCCAGTTTGCGGTCAGATCATTAGCAGCTAAAAGGTTCTCCATCACATCCGGTGCCATCTGACCTGAGCAGGCTGTTGATGGAGGAGGTGCCGCGGTCGATGCTTCTCAGCACGTCGCCGGTTTTGCGGCCCAGGTGCCAGCGCAGGCAGAGGGAGTGCAGGTGGGAAAAGAGGCGAACTTGAACCACGCGGTTGGTGTACTGCTGCACCCGGATCCACAGGAAAGAGCGCATGTTGCTGACAAACCCCGAGGCGCCTGGGATGTGGAGAAAATAATGGTGAGAGTGACAGAGGAGCATTATTGCTACCATCGTGCGAAATGTGATGCGAGACTGAAAATCAATGTGCAGCATCGCTTGTAGAGTATTTGTCTGCCTTTCACAACATTATGCATCCAGGACATGAACGTGGTGGTCCTACCTGCCCCGCCGCCCTGCATGAACTTGAGCAGGACATAAATACACACTGTTATGGACAGAGTTCGCCAGCTGCTGCCATCAGTCAGCTCATTCACTGAGAGAGGGATAAAGACATGAAGGTAAAAGAGAAAAAAGGCTTAAAAGCTTGTCTGGATTGACGATATGGGAGATAAACATTGTGAAAAATGAGACGCGTAAAATTCTGACACTCTGGAGGCACTAAACAATCAGGAGAAGGATGTCTCAGTTTTGTCACAGTGCATATCCTGAGGACCAGTATGTGTTAAGCTTGACAAGTCTGTCTACAAGCCACTAGGGTGTGTATTCAACATTACGTTTTGTTATGTTTTATTGGCTCAAACTGAATCAGTACAAAACTCTATTAGTTTGTGGCTGTAGTTGGAGAAACATGCCATTTAACACCGGAGTCTAAAGGGTTTGGTAAAAACATGTCACTCACCAATATTCTTGTAGTAAATGGGTACAAAGACATTAATAGCCCTCTCGATTCCAAGCAGCGCCAAACAGAAGAGAACCAATAGCTGGAGGACGATGTTGCCCCGGGGCCACATGTAGGGAAGAAGCAGGCAGACTTTCTTCCAAAAACCCTGCCAGGTAGATTGGTTCTCTTCTGTTCTGCCCAAAAGGCTCTGAGACAGAGAAATATGTTAAATACATAACACAGCATTGCATAGTTTATAATGGTAGAACAGAGGGCGTGTTTAATTTTGAAAAGTATTGTTGAGAAATGGGAGCGTCACAAGCTTTACTGTAGGGAGTTAATCCATTGTAGTAAAACAGATGGTGGAGACATGCCAAGTGCTATTTGTGCGCGACTACCTGTCCATTGTTCTCTACGTCCCGCTCATCTTCGTTAATCAGTAGCATGTATGGTCTCCGTGGCAACCCTGGAGCTTTGAGACCGATGAAGAAAAGCAGCCCGGTGCCAATGTAGCGCATCAGCCACAGAGCAAACTGCACCTGAGGGGTTCATAGGCAATCAAACGCATATCAATATGAGTTCATCAGTCGATCAGTTAATCAGCATGTGGTGGGAGCTTGTGTAAATGTAATGCTCATAAAGCACCTGTGTATGAGAAAATGACTAAACTGACGACTGCATTACATGTCATTTATGACATAATGGCCAGGCCTCTGTGGCACTTACATGAATGTTATTATACAAGTTGTTGTTATAAATTATTATTACTTTTTTTAATTGGGGCTATAGACTAAAAATACTGGATAAACATTGTGAGGATTGCATATTATACAACATCACCTTAAAATAAGGACAGATAAAATAATACACAAAATAATGCACAATAATATTGTATACAATACAATAATACAAATGTTTTAAAATACAAAAACTTCCAAGTCATGCTTACAATTATATAACCACAAAGTTGAAACTACTGCAAGTGACTCAGCGTGGGAGGGGCAAGATGTTGTCTATTTTGATTGGTTGGATCTCAAAGTCAGACTGGGCAATGACTCAGCAGAAAGACACCAACATTGCTGTGTGGACTTTTTTTTCCCATGTTAGCTTATCTCCCTTGATGGCTGTGTGCATAGTTTGTTATACACGGAACAAGAGAGGCTGCATGGCTCTGAGAGGAGTGACTGAAAAACACACCCATCTTTAATAAAGAAATAAATAATAACCTTTGGCCCATTAGACCGTAAAACAGAATATGTTCATACACTACTGGCACAATCTTGGATTACCATTAGAATAATAAAGTGAACTGCTCTTTACCCTGAGTAGATAGGAATGCATGCACTGCATGCGGGCACAGGGGACAACAGTGATGAGGTATGCCGTGTACAATATTTTGACCAAACCCAGTCTGAAAATAGAGACTTTTGCCACAAAAGACCAAGCATTCTTGAGTGTTTTTATTTTTGAAAAAGGTTAAAAAATAGATCTCGCTTGATGTTCAATCTTTCCTCACCTGCTGTCGATTGTTCTCCAGGCCCCACCACCAGTGAGGACTGTACCAGGAGATGAAGGCCAGGTTCTCAGCTGAGAAAGCCACGGCCCAGAACAGCAGCAGGGCCATGCTGTGTCCTCTCGTCCGGTCCATCACCAGGGCCCTGCGTCTCTCCACCCTGAGCAGGGCTATAGCCCAGGCCCAGCCCAGCACAGAGAAGCAGCCATACAACACCACATAGCCTGGGAGCTCTCCACCGCTGGCAGCCCGCCACACCATACCACCCACGAACTGAATCAGGAGAAGGATGGAGATGGCCTGCTGGAGGCCGTAGAGGCGCGAGCGTGGGATGAACTTGGGTTCCATTGTGGTACCATATTTCCGGTAGAATATGCAGTGGACGGTGCCCAGGAAGAAGGCGATTGTGAGCAGGATGGTGGGGACCAGTGTGAAGTAGAAGCAGGGGGAGATGCCTTCATCCACCCAGGTGTGGGAGATGGAGGAATTGGCTTCACAGTAGCTCTGTATAAACACCATGGCTGCAGCTGGGGAGGGACAGAATTTATTTTGACAGCGATACACTACAACACGTGGAAGATAAAATGTAATAGCTTAAACGACTGCAGAATACAATTACAACAAAAATTAAATAGAGTGTGAGGATACCACCATATAAACAAAGTAAGTGCCCCTGTACTGTCTTGGCTCTGCTATATTAGGCGGTAAACTTCAGTGACATCTTTAGTCGCTGGCTCATGGTTCACCATTGCTCCTGCTGATTATATATCACCACCAATTTGCCACACATTACCAAAACGCCTGCCAAATAGGGTGGACAGGGCAGCTCACAGAAACACTGACAACGTGTAAACTGTTAGTATACCCACTCAAACATTATTCAAGCACACAAAACAAATGTAACACTATTAACATGCACTTCAGAGGCTCTAAAGTTGTTGCTTGTTACCTTATTTGCCACGCGGTTGCTGGCAACTTCACAGGTACCTCAACGATGCGGTCACTCCACTTGTCAGTCACAGGTGTAACTCAAGAGAAGCTAGCAAGTCCACTAAACTCTATTAGCTGTAAGCCAAGTAGCCGGCTATACGCGGCTTTAACATAAACTACAGTTTAGCTATACCGTGACGGACTAACGAGGGCTTGTGAGGCATACATACGTCGCCCCTTTAAAATATGTATACTCATGCTGCTATAGCTGTTGTCCTTGTGGCGCGCATGTTAACAAACACCCTATCCATGACTCAGCGATCGACGCTCTACACATCAGAGTTTGACTGCATGGTCTGAACGTCAGCGCCCCCGTGAGGATAGAAACGGACATGACTCATGGAGACAGGAAGGGACAGACAAGGACGCAGTAAACGCAGACAGGATATTAACATGGCCCACCCAGAAGCATTGTGGTCTTTAATTTAGGTAGAAGTAGCAATACCTCAGTGTAAAAAATATTATTATTTACACATTAATTCACAGCGTCATACATATTAGCTCATATTTGAATATTTTACGGATGTATTAACGTGTAAGAAACATTTTGATGTTGTCAAGGTGGAGCTATTTCCTACTTTATAGTTGTTTCGGTAGTTAAATATAGGCTATACACTGCAATGCATCAACACTGGTATGTGTTTGAATGGCACAAGAGATGCTATGTATTTTATACAATGGGTTGTATGAAGTCTGATCAAATCGGATAAAAAAGGGCGCTTGCAATGTCAAATTATGACCAGTAGATGGCACTAAATGCTAACATATAATCAGAGGAAACCCTTGTAGAGAACAGACTCATGTATGAACAATAGTTAATAAAAAAAAACCCATGACCATACACACAGGTGGTGAGAAAAAACTACTCCTGGCGATGGAAGATAACAACAATGTATAATTGCATGATATCAATAACGGTTTGTAATTCTACTGGTGTATTAAGACCAGTGAAGGAGTGATTAATGACTATAAAAACATAATCCGTGTGCCTCTTCCACTGAAAAGAGTAATTCTCAAGTCAAAAAGGAACATAAAAAGAACATCTCTCAGTGATGAGAGGGTTTAAGTCAAGAGCTTTCCCATCAAACTCTAAATTCAGGGTTTTGCACAAAGACGGGAAGTGACTCAAAGCCAACTGTCACATCTGTCCTTCCTATGAGGATGAATAAAAGACTCTTTGGGGAGGGGAAAAAAAAGCGTATGTGTACCTGCGTGTGGAAGAAGAAGAAAAAACGGGAAGCATATCCTGATGGAGTGTGTGTGTAAGAAACAGGAAAAAGAAGAGCTTGTGATGTCTTGTGTGAGCATACACCCACACACCCACACACACACACATACAGGACACAGGCGGGGATGGAAAAAGGGCTAAATCTTATCATTTAGAGCCTTCACAATGGGCATAAAGAGCTGCTAATCTGCTTCATCTCCCCGGCTCTTTTGTGCGAGTGGAAATGGACCTTCTGTCCATCGGCTGCTTGTCGCCCCCACTCTTTTTGTCTCCCAGTGGATGTGATGGCCTGCCCATCACATCCCTCACCTCTCTCCCCTTTTGTGGGCGTCTCTACCTCAGCGTACACACTCAGCTGGAGCCCTATAAGTCCTTTAGGTGGGTCTTTTTCTTGTATTGAATCCCACCTGTTCTTTCATTCTCATTCATGCTTCTTTGTTCGCTTGAGGCTGCCTGACACATATGGATGGTAACAGGCAGGGATAAGACGGATGTGTATGCCAATCTAATCCCTTGATTTAGGGAGCAAAGAATATCGGTGGTGTTAGAAATGCTACGTCCAATCTCATTAGTACTAAGGGTGATCAATAAAGCTTTTGGGTTCTGCTGAATGTAGTATTCACTGAAGGATTGGGCTTTGTGAATTCAGTTCTTACCACAAGCTCACTGGCAGATGACCTTTGCTACCTTTAATACTCACAAATCACCCATGATCCATTGTGTAGTAGACCGGTTACCAAGAGTGCAGACTGGCTTTTCAATAGAGGATATGAGCTGGCAAGCATCTACCTTTGCTGTTGTATGTCTGTATGTTTTTGAAGAGACAAGCTTATCAGCCAGAACCAACACACAGTTAAAAAACACATACGGAATTTGCTGGAAAACAATGTGCGCCAAGTTCTTAGTTTAGACATCTGGTCCAGACCCTTTCTTTGGCCCGCACGCTGATGGCTGTCTGAGAGGGGGGGGGGAGGAATTCTTCATTCATGAGGTTTCCAACGTGTTTCATCATTGTGGTACTTGCGTGAATGGACCACCTACAGATTTCGTGCCGAGTTAAAGTGCACACAACCAACACATTTTCTGCGAAGAATGAGATGCTCTTATGTTTTGATACTTTATGAATGTAGCCCAAAGCCTTGAAATGGTTGACTTCTCAGCTCATGCGGCGGATGACCACCAGCTAAAGAGATGTTTGAAAGAGCTTTTCACTCGGAAAGACTTTCCACTTGGCCCACTGAGCTCAACATTGTGCCTCCGAGTTTGAGCTTGAACTGTCTGACCCTGGCAGCCCACTGAGAGTAATTCAGCCACCTTTTCCCGCAGTAAAGAGAGCAGCACAGGGGATAAGATCGCCTGCGAAGCTGCTCTTCGCAAACACAAAGGGGCTCCCTCCACTGCTGCTGAACTGCACCCTTGGCACAGTCCTCTATATGTATAGAGATAGAGAGGTGGAGGGGAAGGAGGGAGGTGGCGGTTGGAAGAGAGAAGGTGAGTGAGAGATGATAGAGAAAGACAAGAACCAGATTGACACCCCAGTGCCGTCAGTGTGTGGGCAAATCTGTCACAGATGCAGAGGCAGAGAGGTGTTGTTAGTAGTGTTGTCTTATGTTGGGTCTCTGTATATTAATAATTAATAACTAATAATAAAGAGTGTGGTCTAGACCTACTCTATATGTTAAGTGTCATGAGATAACTTTGTTGTGAATTGGCGCTATACAAATAAAATTTGATTTGATTTGATTTATGAGCCGCAAACTTTGCTTTCATTTCTTGGTATAAAAGCAGCGATTTACATGCCAAACCTGAGACACCTCATAATATTTTGCTTTGACCTCTGGGGGCAGTCCCACACCACAATAATACCTGTGGCTCCAGATAAACAGAACATTAACAGAATAAAAGTGGGTTATTGTGTATCGTCTGCACTCAGAATTGGAAGCAGGCGTGTGAATCCACTCTTAACAAATAGATTACCATGAATATTCAAGAAAGTTTAAAATAATGCACAAAAATGATGGATAATCTCACTAAAAGCCAAACATTAAGCACACATTCACGATGAAATTGACTCATTTGACATTTTCTGAGATGGTCCAATCGCCACGGCAGTTTAAACAGTCTTCTGTTGCCCCCTCCTTACAGTCGCAGATTTGCGGATGTGGGGGTTGACACCACCACCAGTGACAGAGGCTTTGATGAGCGAATCCAGCTCCTCACGAGATCCAATGGCCTGCTGCAAATGTCGTGAGGCTGATGCGTTTGACCTTCAGATACTTTAATGCAATGTCTGCCAAATCCTCAGTCCTACAGCGAGCTGCAGTGGCTTTAACACGGCTGCTTCTGGACATCATGGGTGTGTCGATCAAAAACCACTAAACTGCATCCTCACTCTCACCGAGTGTGATAAATAAAAATGCTTGTTGGGTATGTCAGGTCTAAAGACCATGGACAGAACGTTATGGTAACGTGTTAAACATTGTTAAAGGGTGTATGTTTTTAACCCAAACCGTGTTCTGCTAAACGTAACCATGTAGTTTTGTTAGCTAAACTTTAACCATGCATTTGTGGTGCCTAAATCTAGCCAAAGTGCGACCAAAAAAATAAAAGAATTACTGAAAAGATTTACATGATGTTCATACTGCATCACCCAGGGCTCAAAGGTACGATGTTAGACAACAGGGGCAACAAGTTCTGATCTCACTGAAAAGTCTAGTCCAATTTAAAATATATATATATATATATATATATATATATATATATATGTAAAGTAGTCGTGAAGTAGAGTAGTGATGCTGTGCTTCACAAGGGAGACACTCATGAGAAGAAGTTCTCAGATTTGGAAGACACTTAGTTTCCTTCTCAGGAAGATGAAGTGGCCTGTTTGACGTCCCAGCCTGTTGGCCTAATGCCTTGGGAGGTTCCACTGCCTCCAAGCCCTCCGCCTGCCGAGGCTGAATTGGACATGTGGACCACCACTGAGAAGAAGTACCCAGATCTAAAAAACATAGGGTTTCCTTCTTTGGATGATGAGGTGACCTGTTTGATATCCCAGCCTGTCAACGTAGTGGCCTGTGACGTTCCACTTCCTCCAAGCCCTCCAGCTACAGATGCTGTGTTGGAAATGGGGGACAACGATGGGAAGAAAGACCCAGACATTGAACTAAAGCATCCCAACCTGCCTCAGGAAGTTCCACTGCTTGCAAGCCCTCCTCTTGCTGCATCTGGTCTTCGCATGAGAGACAACAATGAGAAGAAGTACCCAGATTTAAAAAAACATAGGGGTTCCTTCTCTCGATGATGAGGTGGCCTGTTTGATATCCCCCAGTCAGGTGCCAGACGTGTTTCTGCCAAGTCTTGCAGTCTCTTGCAGAGAAGAAATACCAAAATTTATCTATTGTTGCTTTTCCTTGTCTGAATGCCATATAAGTCTGTAAATGCTTTGGTTTATTTTGTTTTCTTGTCTCTTAAATATGCTCCGTATTTATCTTGTATCTAATCAGTCATTTTAATGAAGAAAGGTCAATTAAAACCCACTGCTGATGTAAAAAAGGAGAAATTGTAGACACGTATCAGCGCTAACCACTAAAAGATCTCCTCAAGATGACATGTCGAGGCCAGGGTAAATAATAAGTGGGGAAAAAGGAAAAAGGTCTTTGTCACCGTGGCGGAGAGTTCACTCCCAACTGGTAATGTGATGGAACTGCACAGATTTTTATCATTGCTACAGGCTTACAGTTTTCTGGCCCTCACTCAACACATGACATTCTTCTGTCATATGTCCAAGCTTACAATTTAATGTTAGATGAAGGTAGATTAAGGACCAGAATTTGCCACCCTAACAGAGACAGTCGTACACCACTGTGCAACAGCAAAGAGAGGAACTGCTACTTACCAAACATCACCATAAGGGAAAAACACAAATCTGAAGTGCGCAACCAAAAATGATCAATTCTGGATAATTCAAGGTGCACATGTAACAAACCTAAGTCAGAAACATGAAGTATCTAAAATAAAATGCTGGTGTGACATTAAAGCGTGACAGCACACTCACTGTAGCTGAAAATGAAGCGAGTCTTGAAACAGGCTTTCAACTTGTGATTTAAAGACAACAAACAAATATAAACTAACAGATTTAAAATCATATTTTTCAGCGAGATGGCTTGTTAATTGGAGTAAAGCCATTGTGTATTCTACAAATGACACAGTTTTACGTTGTTATGCAGTCACGCATCACAACATCATCATGACACGACATCATTTAACACGGCTTGGCAACAAATCGAAACTTTCCCAAAAAATTAGTTGGCAACACTGCTCCACATTCTACCAGTCTGCTCTCCTGATCTGTGATAAGCTCCGTTAAAATTCTTTAACAAGTTTGTGTTTGTTGGGAAAAAAATGCATTTTCAGAAATTTACATTTACAAATGTTTTGCGATGATATTGATTCTAAGTAGGCCTCTGCGACTTTGCCATCTTCCATAAGAATTCTCTGTGGTGTAACAGGCTAACCAACAGTTAGCTAAATTATATCTGTCTTTGTTTAAGTACTTTCTGGAGCTTGATACCGCAAAGTTGTCTGTGAGAGACCTAAAATGACTGAACGGTCGGTTGGAGCCAAAAGGTGACGGTTTGTGTGATTCATCACACAACGCATGAGAGAGCACACACAACTGCTACACACAGTGTGATTTATCCCTAACAACTTTGAATAATGGAGTATGAAGTAAGAAGTATTAAATGAACTGGAAGTGCCTCCATTACCACCCACCCACCCAAGAAAGATTAGGAGGAGGCACCTTCCTGCATGAGTAGCTCTGCCGCCGGGCTGACTTCCACATTGCCAGGGACGCTGCCGTGGAGCAGAGTGTCAATTTTAAAAGAGCATCTCTTTCTTCTGGGCTGGTGGGTGACGGATAATGCCTTTGTGCATTAACGAGAGGGAAAGACCATCCATCACGTGCATTTGTTGGTCTCTGTGTGTGTATGTGCTGATTGCATGCAGGTAGCGTTGCTCTCCTCAAGGCTTTGAGTGTGGTTAGAGAAGGGGAGGGGGGAAGCAGGAGGCCTTGCGGGTAGATGCAATGCAGGCAGAGCATTTGGAGACAAGGACTCTCACTGGTGTCAAGCGGGGGCGGGTTATTTATTTGGCTGGGGGTCGTGGGAATACTGGAAGCATCTTCTTGCTGATGAAGAACTGATGCGCTCAGACACATTGCAATGCCAGTGGTTGTGTGTGTTCTGTGTCAAAGGTTCCTTTTTCAACACCATGCAACAAGAGTGATTGGTGGAAAGGCCCGGAGACACAGTATTGCAATAAGGAACATGCACTCTATAGTGTGCCTAGATACACAGAATAATCCATATTCAGCTGTTTGTAATGGCAACAGTTTTGACAGCGTTACTAGTCAAAACTCAGCAGGGGATGAGACTGCAGCAGGAAGGCTCACATTCTCCTCTGTACAGAAAATATCAAGTTAAAATATTATATTTTATTATAATATTACATAATAATATTATAATAACATATTTTGGACACAAATGGGTGGAAAATACAGGTGAAAAGCAGTGCAGAAGGGAATTTATATGTGCATAATTTGCAAAACTTTTGTATTTTCACTCCTATATGAATCTGGGAGGCAATCCACTCAATACTTCTTCTTTTTGCCAGGGTGCGGAGAGAGATACTATAGTTTGACCTGCTGAACTTCATCTGTTTGGCATGCCATGCTTATAGGCTAATATACAACACCCGCGCCCATGCCAGTCCTGCAGCCGCTCTTGTTTCCATAACAACTCAATGTGAAGGAGACAGGCGTCTCACCAAAAACTCAGACCATGGGAAGTAAACGTGCGTGCACACACACACACACACACACACACACACACACACACACACACACACACACACACACACACACACACACA
>JBBPCS010000878.1:977410-997231 GCA_037974645.1 Hollardia meadi
CACACACACACACACACACACACACACACACACACACACACACACACACACACACACACACACACACACACAGTTCCTACCTCCTACAAGGCATAAAATATAACCCGTACCATCAACAGAAACCCACTCAGAGGATTGAGGACATACACAGAGCACAGAGCTCCATCCCACATTAACCAAACACAGAGAGCTCTCCTCTCTCGGGGCTTCACATGCACATTGGCCTCGCTGGCACATAATCTCCCTCTGCCACATCACTTCTCCTTCTCAGCTTACACTGCTTATGATCAATTCATGAAAACAACAGGACAGTCACTGACTGACAGACAGCTACCATTTCTTGCCATAATGGAAATCAGCGTGTATAAATCAAATGGAGGGGAACAGGTTTTCTCAGGTCAATGTGTTTTTTTTCCCCTGCTTTAAAAAATGTATCTAGTGTATGATTGCAAACTTTTCCCTGTATTTCTAACTTCACACAAGGAAAAAAAACAAACAAGCATCATACTGCAGCGTCCAGCTTCGTCAAAGGGGGGAAAATGTGGCGGGTGTTTTCACAAAAGCCGCTTTGTAAACACACGTTACTTGTGAAGCTAATTTGATTCAGACGAGGAGATTTATGTGTAGAGCCGAGGAGACTCGGGGAGGTTGTTTTTTGTTTTTTTTAAAGATTGGAATCGTCAATTATTTTGGAACAGATGGGTCTCAAAGTGCAATAGGATTTGATTATCGCCTCAATGGAATACATAATGAAAGAGTGCTAATTTGAAGAGAAAGTTATGAGAAGGCCATTTCAATTACTCCACATGCTAAACTTGGGTACCAGCCTCATCCAACAGACTCAGGCATTCACATGATTGATCTTTTTCTTATTTTCTTGCTTTGTCTCTTCCCCTCTAATGACAGCGAGAGCGAATCATGATGAGCGCAGCTGTTTAGTTGCTTGCGTCTGAAATCTGCCCCAGCTGCATTCTTTAAAGCGTGATGCTTTCGTCTTTGTTAATTGATGACCACTTTTCGTGAAATACAACTTTGTTTGTCATTCTTTTATTGACACGCTTGCTCAAATAATAACAGACTTGGCATCTCGACTCCGTTGAAATCATTTGACAGATTGGGAGTAAAGAACTGTCTACAGTGCCAACATCGAAAAGATTATTTCAGAAGCTTCAGGATGTTTTGTCCAAATCCTGACAACTTGTCAAATGTGATTGCTGCACTAACAGCCTTCCTTTACTTGACTTGTAATTGACAGACATATTTTTAGCCTTTTCTTTCCTCTCAGGTTAAAGAGTTCACATTGATTAAGGTTTCACAGAACTTTTTGGATCTGTTTTTAGAATTGGGATGTGTTAAAACTTATTAACTATATTATTATTAAGTTTTTTAAAGACTTAATTGCTGAAGGGTGGACTGGACGTCAGGATCCTGACCAAATGGGAACAGGTCATTAGAAAGGTTTATTTGTATGTGAGGAAACGCATTACTTCTAAATCTCAGCATGCGATGTAATGTGGCTTCCTGTTTCGTAATTAACAGCGAATTCCACTGATTTTGCACTTCAAAGTCTGATCACAGGTGTTGTGGAGTATTATTGCATATATGAAAAAAGTTGCATGAAACTGACCAGACCTATGTAGCTCACTCCTTGTCTCTGCTTGGTTATTTCTTGTTGTCAAGATGCGTAAAGTTCACACTGTTTTCTTCCTTCTTGAGGGGGCCGTTTCTCAGGTGGTAGAGCGGACGTCCAGTGGTCATAAGATCAGTGGTTCGATCCCCAACCCCTCCAGTCTACGTGATAGATTAACCCCAAATTGCTCCCAAAGGCATGGCCATCAGTGTTTGAGCATGCTTGAATAGTTAATGCTCCTAATGAGCAGGTGGCACTTTAGATGTATGGGAATGGGTGAATTAATAGACTTGAAACGTGCTATATAAATGCAAGTCGATTTACCATCTCAAAATCCTCTGGTGGAATTTATTGCAGACAATTCACATTTGGATGTGAGTAAGAGTATAATTAGTTGCATGATTATGTGTATATTTATGTTTCCCTAGACACACATCATTTTGAGAAAAAAGCCTTGCTACAATTGTAGTGGTTCTCCCGTGAAACCACCGGCCCTGACTGCTCCATAACTACTGCTGTCTGTATGAAGTTTGAGACATGTGGAATCTACCCCAGAGGATTAATGGTGCCCATGAATGTGGATTGTGATATGGAGTCATTGTATTTCAACGATTGGTTTAGGGTTAGGGGTTTTGCCAATATCAAACTTTACTACCATCTACTGGAGAATTTTAAGAATATGGTATTTATTCCGGCAAGTTCAAATGCCCCAACTCGCAATGTTAACGAAAGTGAAAAAAACTGCCCTGTGTTTCAGATACGCTCCATAATTTAAAGAGTTATTCCTGCCCATGCTTCACCCTTCCACCAAGTTTAATGAAAATCGGGCAAAATTACAGGTCATAAGGCAGGCGTGGGTCAAAGCAGGAAACACTAGAAAATGGTAGTCAAACATAAAACTGGGAAACACTACAACAATGGTGACGAACTGGCAAAGAAAGAGGGGAGCACGTGAACTTAAATACACAAGGAAGGTTAACAAGACACAGGTGACACTAATCAGGGCGGGGCAGTAAATCACAGTGGAGGGAAAAAAAACAAAGGGAGGAAATGTAAAGCAGGACAAGACACACAAGGAAAGGAGTACAAAATAAAACAGGAATAACAAACAAGAAACTCAAACGATAACACAGGAAGTAACAAACACAGGAATATAAACTACAAACTCAAAACCATAACACGCTTTAACTGAAATTGTATAATCGGCAAATGTTTGCAGCTTTGTACTGGAGTGACAAGTCGGGTCTCTGATGTCGAGCACTTGAACTGCAACACCTTCACAACAAACACTCCAGACAGATGGTTCAGACCCACTGCGAGAGGCCTCCCACCATGCCTGATAACAAGTTTCATGCGCTATATAAGGCAACTGTGACTATAAACACACCAGCCCCAAGTGGAGCAAACAGGTGGCCTACCACATAGGACCACTGGTCACACTGCGTGCCCGTAACCAAAGTTCAGTTATGCTCTGTACCATATATATTTGCTTCAAATCTGAGATACTTCTGTGGGAGCTCCGCACCCAAACATTGCTGCTGAGCAGTCCCCGCATGAGGCATTAGTACAATCGAATAGCAACCAAAAGCATCAAATCAGCCTCAGTATCTCTTTTATCAAGTTAATTTCCTCTGTGCTGCCTGCTTCACAATGGCAAGAAAGCTGGCCTAGTTTGGAGCTCTGAATGGAGCTTTTCTCATCACAATCATTTCCTCTATGTGTTTGTATTCTGTAGCAGTATTCTCTGGTGGTGGGGGAGATGATAATGTCATGGAGGAAGGAAAGTGATGGTCTGTCTGGTGTTTATACAAGACTTTGGCATTTGTTGTCATTGGGTCTATCGTCGTTGGCAGGCAAGTTGCCACAGAGCCCCTCTCCGTCCTCCACACATACACCCACACCCCCCCCCCCCCACTCTGACCCATATAGGTGCTTTGAACCACTGGCAGGCCCGACAAGATTATCTGGGCCCCCTTCCCGGGAAGACCATTGGGATGTGGGTGTGTGGTGGTGGTGTGTGCGCGCCTGCATGAAACTGTCAGTCTCTGCATGTGCACGTGTATATGCACCGCTGCTGCAGTTTGTGACAGCACTTTGGATGCTGTTGAAAGAGATGTAAGGTTTAGTCTCCAGGTGGTTCTCTCCTTCAGACTGTCACTGAAGGTTCAAGGAGGATATGGCGGATTTTAGAATTTAGGATTTCTAAATCTCTCCTGGGAAGATATATTTCTGTTTTGATAATATTATGCATGACTACATCACAAGCTAATTCAAAGGGTTAGAGCCACTATACATACACCCAGGCTTCACCGTGCTAGGACACTGTGTGGAACCTCTGTGCAGTAATATAAAGGAAGTACTAAGTGATTAAGTTAGAAAACCAAACAAAGTTTCCTCCCTAACTGTGATGACTAACGTGGTGGCTGTTTGCCCTCTCTTCCATCTTGATTACATAATCCCCAGATTAATTAGCTGTGTGTTTCACTCACTTCCTGTAGCGCGACCCCTTAAATCGGCTCCCTCCCCAGTCTGGCCTATCGACTTACAGGGTGCCAGAGCCTTTTCTTTGAAGGCCGCCTCGGCTTCAGAGGCAAAAAAACTCTCTGATCTGACGGCTAAAGGAAAGGGCCCCTGCAGTATGCCGCTACAGACTGATAAAAAACTAGGAAAACAACATTTGGGGAACACACACACAAGCTCCCAGGGAAAAAAAAAATTAAGAATAATTTGGTTGTGAAAACAAGAGTTGGTATGGAACAATGACAATCTGGCTCCTTTGGTAATTTCCTGTCGGCGTTCATTCGTGTGATGTGGTCGTGACTGTTCTGCCGGGATCAATCAAACCTGCGAGCAGATGGCATCGCACTCCTCTGGCAGACTGGGGATTGTCTGTGTTTTTTTTTCAGAGGCGGTAATTGGCCTGCTATGTCACAGACCAGAGCATGCTAACAGCCACTGCCATCGCTGCTGTGTAGCGACAACATGTATTGTTCTGCTTTGCATGGCTCATAATGTGGTGCCTGTACTAAAGGCTCCATTTCATATCCGCACAAAGTTGTTGTCTTAATTAACAAGCCATGGTGACAGTAAGAAGAAAAAACATTTCAGGAGCACATACAAGCTAAGGAATGCAACATTAACTTCGGAACTCTCATTCATCTTCCAAGATACGACTGTAACAGCCATCCTCAGCCCCACCTACTCGCGTACAGGAGACCCCAAAGAGTCACAGATGTCACATTCTGGATCTGAAACTCGGTGCTGTATTTACTAACAGGGTTTGAATTTAGGTGAGGAAAGCTTATGTGGATAAATGGACCCATGTGTGGGAGACTCAGCAAGCTGTAAAAGAAAAGCAGAGTAATAGCATGTGTACTGTATGAGTCTGTTTGTGTGTGTGTGTGTGTGGCTGAGACGGCAGGCACTTCAAAGCTTTGATGTTGAAGCTCCTAAATGAGGGCCACCAGAGGTCCAGACTAATGGGACATCATGGGGAGATTAGAGGCCAAGTGTAGCAGGCTGACAACACAGCAACACATTATGTATGTATGTGTATGTGACAGGGAAAGAGAGGGGGAACATGAGTTAGTGTGTGTATTCTTTTTGCAATTAAAAGTGAAAGTTTGGCTTTAAGTCTCAGATGGAGTTTGTGGGGAGTCAGAAAGTGTTTCATTATGTCGATTGCAGGAATGTCAAAAAATGCTTCAAAAACATTGCAAAATATTGTTCTTTTACTCATTTTCTAAATGCATCGCAGTAAGAAAATCTTAGGACAGCTCTTTCCTCAGTATGGTATAAATCCTTTATTAAATAATCATAACAATAATTATAATAACAATCATAAAAAGAGCATTTCTGTACAAAGACCCCTTTAAAACAACAACAACAACAACAATAGCAGTCCGAGCAGTGCGTAAGGAGGGGATCCTGTCCTTTTCACGTTTGTTTGGTCCTCCCAGGCAGAGGGGGCGCTGTGACTGTCACTGTCAGTGTCAAATTACTGTATCTGATACCGGCTCCAAAGGCAAGCTGGATCCCCGAGGCTCCAAGGCACTTTGAAGAGAGTCAGTGGGGTCCAGAGAAGCGGGCCTCAGAGGAGAGGGACGGCTTGTGTGCATGTGTGTGTTGCAACGGTAAATGGGATGAAATGTTGAGTGTGTGTGTGTGTGTAGTGAATCCATGTGATTTATGTTCTCCCAAGGCTCAAATATATACCTCAGACCTTTCAGCAGCAGACATTGTTCCCTTCATTTTTAGGTCTGAGTGCCTCTCAGTGTGTGTGTGTGTGTGTGTGTGTGTGTCCAAAGTTTCATGTGTTTCTGAGCGAGAGAGTATTTATGTTCTGTATACACATCTGTATATACAAGTGAAGAAATAAGTGTATGTGCATGGGAGGGAATTCTGAGACTTTCTCTCTCACCCTCTCCTTCTCATGGCTTATGAGTCCATTCAGAGAGCGCAAGACAAGACCCTTTCCCGATTGGTTCAAAACCATCCTGAAAAATGGCAGCCTTGCTGTGCGAGAGCTGACATAAAAATAACAAAAACTACTTCAGAAAATAGGCCACTAGCCAGTAAGTTGAGGTGGGGCTGATGTGATCTGTGTGTATTTGTGAGTTTTTTTGGGGGGTAGGTCCTTTAAATCATGGCTTTTGAGGTCCACATGTAAAAAGAGAGAGAGAGAGAGATGGATACCTCCGCTCTCGTCTCACTGTCGCCTCGGCGTTCCTTTTTCAATGTTTCCGTGCTTTTAAGGCTTACTGTGTGTGCGGGCACACAGTCAGTCAATTGAGAAGAGCGGTTTCTGCCTGTGCATTCGCTTTTGATCCCGTTTTTTGTTTTTTTTGTTCTCATGAAAGCACAGGGAGAACATCGGGATCTTAGCGCTCCGTCAGTCATAGTCTCTCTCACTCTCTCTTTGTTTCTCTTTCTTCAGTTTTTCGGGTTTCCAGCCTCTGCCCATATACCAGCAATCCATAGGTTGCACCGACCAAAGCTCCTTGACCTTTCAACATTAACCACAATGTAAACATGACCTTCTCTTTGACAGGAACCAGCAACAACAGTCTCTGACAACTAAATCGAACATTAACTCTCTCTGTTGTGAAAAAGAATGTGTTAAAATACCCCCCCCATCCCCACCTCTACACACACACATACACACTTCTTCGCCTTTTTTCCCCCTACTTATCTGCCGTTACAGACTGGCAACAGGCCAGAACGAAAGCATTAAACAGAAAAGGAGTGACCGAAAGACAAGCTTGATGGACGTCGGTGACTAAAAATACCACAAACTGTCAGGAACTAAGAGGATAAGTGAGGCTGATAGGTAGCAGAGTCTACGACGGAACAAAAAAAAAACAAAAAACGGGCCACACAAAGGAGCTAAGTTCTAGGCCACTGTGTTCACGTGTGATCAAAAAAGACGCTTTCGAAGCACATTCCTAACCTACCACCTTTCCAACACAATGTGTTCAGACTCATTATGTGTAGCTTACAGCATCAAAACTAGACCTCTTACAAATCTACGATGCATTTATAAACACGTCTCTTTTGGTTGAGCAGGAATCCGTAACTGATATGTGTAGATATTTTTTGAGGCCTAACATCCCCGCGATGGAACAGTCCATCTGTCTTTCTCTCATTGGTTCTTTTACCACAGAAACTACCAACACTGGACTGTGCCACGTCTTCCAAAGAGGAAACAAGTTCTCAGTGAGTGGCTTTCTTGTTGTCCGTGTGTCCAGGGATCTGCACCACTGAGGAAGTAAACTGACACTAAAGTGGACTGCAGGAAATTAAGAAAATAGTGAGAGGTTTTTCACAAAATGGCTGTATCTCTCTCTCTCTCTCTCGCTCCATCTCCTTTTGTGTTTCCCCTCCCTCGACCTCCTCACGCCTCAGTGCAGCAGCGCTGTTGGTTCAGTTTGACCTTGTGCTTGAGGCCGTCGTACAGTTCGAAGTTGTAGTTCTCCAGGGTGGTGGAGGAGCGTGAGGACAGGCCGCTGTAGGAACAGGTGCAGTACAGGAGGAGGCCGGCACAGACCGCCCCGAGCAGGACGCCCAGGGAGCTCATGACGATGATGGTGACCAGGATGGGGTCCAGGGTGTACAGCCATGAGTTGTCCTTCTCCGAGACGCGGGTCACCGGAGGCTCTGATGACGGGGATGCTGTGTTCCACTCGGGGAACTGTAAAACTGTGACAGGAAAGTGGCGAAGCAGAGAAAAGTGAAATTAATGACAGACAAGTGGAGACCCGGGAATAAGACTCAACATCTTACAAACTGCTCCGTTAAAGAGAGAAGGGAGAGGCTAATCTGCCTTACCTCCACCGAGCGGGTCTCTGCCACTGAAAAGTCGGCCATCTCCAAACTCATTGGGTCTCTTAACTGTCAGAGAGAAGCATAGGAAACACAGCCTTTAAGCATCAAGCAAATAACAGATATCATTATTGTTACTTAGCACAGACAGTTCACCTTTTGTAATGCCAAGAATCAGCAATAGCAATTTGCAGGACCACATGTCCAGATAAATTGCCCTTTGGATATTGAAAATTCATATTTGCTGGTGCTGATTCAGACAATTTGAGAGATTTGGCATTCATTCACAAACATGAGTCTTGGAATAGTAGAAAAATATGACTTTATTAATAGAGAAAGATCATTATGATACATTCCTGTCAAACACACAGTCATCACATAGCATACTGATGGTATAAGACTGTTCATTCCGCGTGATACAAAGATGCAAACATGTCATCATCGAATAATTAACATTACCCATCATTTTCACCATTAAAATCACTGACACTGTTACGGTCAAGTTTAAGATTGGTGTAAAGATGATCAAAGAAAGACAAAAACTAACGTCAACATTTAAGAAGTGCTTGTGTAAAACTTGCTTTCCGTCACGTGAACCTCGTGGCACTGCCAGGCGGTGTGAACTGAAAATTGATACGCATGTGAGTGTCTGAATTGGAAGATTACAAGTGTGGTAAAAACTAGCAATGGGCTGCAGCACTGAGCCCGACAGCTCGAGTGTACTTCTACTTCACATGAGTTTTCTTTTCACTGTGTGTGTGCATTTGTGTGTGTTTTGGGCTCGCTGCTCTTGGCAAGCGGGCAGGAGTGGGAGTAACTGCTTGGCAAGGCTTTGATGGCCAATGGCGTTATTAATGCTGTTTCCAGGGCAACTGAATTTGGCAGCGGATTGGGCGACGGAGGTGCGGTAGATGGGAGGGAAAAGTGCTTACCGCAGCCTTAATAAATGTTATCTGTCCATTAACTAATTACAACTATTAGAGGCTTGGAGCATAACGGTGTTGAGATGGACCAGCAAGGGTGTCCAATCCCTCCTCCCCAAGTTGATTTAAAAGCACATAGCGAGACCGTGCCAAAACACCCAATAACTGGAGCTCTGATCTGGTTTTCATAATGTCTTGGATCTTTCTCAAGGGTGCACATATACAGCAAAACACTGCTCTTATGGCTTCCAGCTGGGCGGGCGTCATTGCGGGATTTGTAGGAGTGTAAATCAAGAAAAAAAAGTGGTGATGGCAGACAGTTAAACAACAAGCACATATTCCCACTGAAAACGCAACGAGGCTAGGCTCGGCATGGCTTTCATCTGGGCAGCTCAAAGACACGGCGAACAACAGGAGTGGGTGGTGTGAAGCATAAACGGGAGTGGAACAACGTGCTTTATTACGCCAGAGAATCAAGATGAAACACTAAATGCTGCAGACGGCTGCATCCATCACTGACTGATGCCTTTATCAGGAGGAGACAAGACGCTCAATCAAACGAGCTGGTTATCTCCATTTGTGATGCAGGACTTAAAGTATGATGGATTTGCATTCCTTTGTTTTAAATGTGCACATGCTCTGTTGAAAAAGACAATGGAGGGATTTTTTTTTTCCTCCTCTGTTACAACACCCTCACTATTGGTACAACTCATATCACAGCTATCTCGTGTTGTTATTACAGAGATACCAAGAGCTTTATTTTCTGGGGCTTGCCAGATCATTTCCACAATGAGCACACTGAATGCCTCTCAGCCTAACAGTTTTTCTCCTCTCTCAGCACTGCAGAGCTCCGCGTGTCTCTGGGGTCTTGTTTTAGCCTGTGGTTTGGCAGCACCGGCTGGCTCTCCTAGCGGAACCAGCTCGACGCCACCTCCTCTTCCCAGCCCACACATGCCTGTGTGTTATGTCCATGCTGGGGTCATTTCAGGAGGACCGTTGGCGTTATGAGGACCCAGACAGCACTCAATGGTCCGAAACAAGCTGTTCAAATAAATAACTTAGTCCGACTTCAGTCCTCTCGTCCGGAGCGGCATAGTGTGAAATGTCAACAACAAACTCCTTAATGGAACAAAGAAGGAAAACAGCAACTGAAGCTACATCCATTAGAGATGCAGAGAGAGAGAGAGAGGGCACAGTGTTTCTTTGCAAACTTTCACTTGGCAGTTTAGGATAATGTCTGTGTCGTCACTCTTGCAACTGTAAACTAAATGAGGGAGGGGTTCGTCGAGCGGATGTTCTGTCAATCTTGCGGCACCACGAAACACACTGCCACTGACATCACAAGTTTGGGGTCCTGCTCTGTCAAGCACAACGCAGCTAAGTGCTTCTTTTTTAGCAGAGGGTGCGGTGTCGGTCCCGGCTGTCCAACCTCACTGTCAGGACTGGCTCCACCCCAGGGGTGGCCATACTGGAGGACCAGTTAGAATACTGGAAGCATTGCGAGGAGCTGTGATAGGCCACTGACAGCTGGCTCTTCTTGGTGGCCAGGTGTTGTCGGCAGCAACAGAGGGCTCTGACCAAGATGGCCACGGCCAGGAGAAGCAGGGCGCCCCCGGCGGCCATAATGTAATACCAGTGGATGGGCAAGGGAGGCACAGGAACGCCTCCCCCTGGTGGAGAGATACAGAATAATTGGCCAGCGGGAAAACAGAGGAGTGGCACTTGTTTATTTTCCACATTTAATTCTCTGTTTTTTTGAAATCCCTATTGGTCTTCATCATATGAACAGCAGGCGTGCACCTCATATGAGCATGCACAAGCATGCCAGTTGCAAAAAAATAAAATAAATATCCAAGACCAACAAAAAAAAAAATCATCTCATCTCTCATTTAGCTTGGGTTTGCAGTTGGACTACAAGTTTTCACACCAAGACCATCAAGAGATTTGGTTTGAAATCAGTCCAATGGTTGATCCAATCAAATGAAGTGCAATTCAATTTCTTCAAAGCACCGATGAAATGACTTGGTGTGAAAATAAAGCCAAAATAATTAGTTATAAAAGCACCCACACACATTGAATTAAGGAGCTTCCTCTTCCTGTTTCGCACTGGCACAGGAAGTCACAAACAGCCCCCTGATAACATCTCAGAACCATGCAAGAATCAGTTGGACACCACATGGGAATCCAATGTTCCAGGGCTGATACTGGATTGGGATTTGTTGTTTCGCTGGCTCGAGTTGGCAGATTTGTTTTGAGTACATAATTTATCCTGTTCTCTGTTCTTGGGTTTTTAATTTTCCCTTTCTCTCATGCATCAGCCTCCTGGCCAGTCCTCTCCTCCTCAAGCCAAGCTCTGTCTCCTTGGAGACTATCTCCACAGATCCTCTACGCTGCTGCCCCTGGCTTGAACCCCCTTCTCAAATTCTTGGTAATAACCAACTAACCACCTTCCAAGAAGCTTCCACTCGACAATCCACGTCTAGTGCTGTGCAAAAACGAACCCCTGAGGACAGTGACAAACTAAAGAAATAAAACCAACATGTGCCATCCAAACTCGATCTGGAGAGTTGTGAGAGCGGGAGAATGTCAAATTGAACTAGGGAAAGTGAAGCAGAGCTGAATACATCCTGATTTTTGGACCGTGTCACATAATTACAGAGGGAAATGGTGCGTGCTCCTTCTACTTCACACTGCACACACTCATTAGACAGAGCTGTGCTGTATGAGACACCCGTGCTTGCCGCTGCTCAGTCACTCTATCTGATTGCTTTTCACTGGGGATACTGGTGTGTATGCGCGCGGTGATATTAATGTGTGTGTTTCTGCGTGTTTGTCAAGGGTTAGAAACTGCATGTGAGTGTGCGTGAAGGCAGAGGAGTGGAAAAGCCCAGGAAGTGCACACACATCACATCGGTGCTGAAACTGCCGTGCTCTTATCTTATTGGATGACATTATGAGATGGCAAAACACTAACATCAATCTCATTGAGTCCCCCAGGATGCTCTAAATATTTTTCATGAGGCAGACAGTTATTTAAAACCCTTCGGGCTGTGTCAGGCAGCCTCGAACTGAGTGGATGCAACTCTTTTCAAATTTCTGACTCCATGAGGTGTGTTTGATTTAGCTCGCCTCGCACGCCGAGTTTGCTCTTTTGAGACTAATCCTTTGTTTCCACTGAGTCTGACGAGGTAAACCTGATGCACAGCAACTCATTACTGAAATCATCTTTTTCCCAACTAGGGTAGACTTTGAGAAAATTAATTTGGTATTTGCAAATTTAATCATTTAGAATTCAGCAAGGGGTTTAGTATCTGTTTGGTGATGTCTACATGTTGCTGCTGATGCGACGAGTCACTAGTTTAATCAATATGTGATCACACAGCTCTAGCAGACGCAGCCTCTGTGTTGTCGGCGAGGGACTGGTTCGGGTTGATTGTTTAGACAACTTAGTGCCACCAAGCAAAAAAAACCCCAGGCTAGTGCATACCAATGGGCGGGAAGCAAGACCAGAGAGGAAGTGACATCATACCAAAGTCAAACTCACCTGGATTTTTGGGAGAGAAAGCCGCGAAGGGTTCTGTAAGGACAGAAAGAGAGAGTCGGGCAGACATAGAGAGAGAAACAGAAAGAGAGAGAGGGAGAGTTAGATAACTGTTAGATAACTTTAAATATGAGAGAAAAGTCAGCCAAATGTCACACAAATGTCACAAGACTATCAAACTCCTCCTGAGGAAATTTAAGTTAATTCCTCTGATAACTCTCATGAATTATGGCATTTACGCGGCTCCTTTGCTAGAATGCAATTTCAAACAGAGTACATTGTGTGAGTTGTGAATTTGAGATGGGCCGTGCTGAGAGTGTATAGGCGATGTGCATGCGTATGTGTGTGTGTGTGTGTGTGTGTGTTTGCAAAGTTCACGCATTTCAAGTTGTTTATCTGCAGAGCCCAGTTAAACTGGGAGCGGGCAGGGGTTTTTGGCTTGCTGCTAACGCACAAAGCAGAACCTTCACTTTGATTGCCTGGAATGTAAACACAAAGAACTGGTGTGTGTGTGTGTGTGTGTCTTAGTGTGCATTGGATAGTGTATGTCTATTCTTGTGTGTGCGCGGGTGAAATAGAAAGAAAGATGGAAACCGACTTGGGAACTGGCGCCTTTTGGCCAACGCACTGTGAAAAACTCAACTGCTTGGGTGATAAGCAACAACCCAGAATGCTCTGGGAGTGGCGAAGTAGGGAAGGGAGGAAGGAGGAAACACAGCAGCATGGCGGCACGGGGGGGCTGGGCTGTCATGTTTGCCTTCCAAGACTTATGACGAATACATTCACACAAAAATGACTGATAGAATGCAAACACATAGAGGCGAAAAAACACACAAAAACAGAAATGCTCGCTGGAAGTTAGACACACACACACACACACACACACACTTTCCCTAGATTACACCCACTGTGGTCCAGCTCCAAAGCACACTGGACTGTCAGTCAGAAGGGATGACGGCAGGTTTTTGGCTCTGAACCCTGGGCTCGGTCTCTGATCTGTTTAAGACCCTCTCCAAAGCCCCTGCTCGGGCCAGATTAAGGAGGCCATGCCGGCGCTCGGCTCACACCAGGCAAAAGCGGAAACTTGCTTTGGAAACAGCCTGTCTAGTAATTCCCTTTGACGGCTCTGGAAAAGCTCTGTTTACAAATACGACGGAGAGGGTGAGCGGACGAGAGATAGAGGGAGAGGAGAGAAAGAGACGAAGAGAAATCTAATGAAACATAGATTAGCATCGTAGGGCCCACGGGGCGTTTATGGCCTAGTTTTACTATTCTTCTTTTCTTTTCTTCTTTTTGTTGTGGAGGAATAAACGCTGTCCCTCCCTCTCCTTCTTCCTTTTATCTCGATATTTGGTGGGGCTCTTTGGAGGACAGGCTGTCTCCGAAACTGGGATGGGAGTGAGGGGGAGTCGAGAGAGGACTGTGGGGGTGGGGGCGTTTATCACTTCATGTGTGTCACTGTTCGAGGACCTTAAGGCTAAAAGTGGAGGAAGTGGCAGGGAAATAGAGGGAATGTCAGTTTGATGGAGAGATGATGATGAGAGCGGATGAGAGGGAGCTGGTGGCTCAAATTGATGTTTAAAAAAAAAAAAAAGTTCTTCTGGATGGAAAAAGATTTGGCAAACTGAAGCACAAAAAAAGAAGAAAAAAACTAGCAAAAATCCAGTTTGTCCCAGTCCGTCAAAGAGTTAGAAATGCATAGATGTGAGGTCCCACAGTGTGTGTGCAGTATGTGTGTTTCTGTGTGACTTACGTGTGCACTCTGTCAGAGGGATGCTCGAGTTCATGTGGATGTTGTCTATCCAGATGTGTCCTCTGGTGCCATGCGCAAAGAAACCCTCCATCACCACCTACCAAACAGGGGAGGAAGAGGAAGAGGAGGAGGTAAGAGTTGAGAAAGAAGAGGAGACAGGATGAAGGCGAGGGGGAGCGGGTGGGGGGGGGGGCAAATTGAGAACGGGGACAAGCGGGAGGAGGAGGAGGAGGAGAAAGAGGATAAAAACTTAATACGGAGCCTTCGATTTCAAAGTTGCACTCAACACTCGCAATCATCCTCCCCTTCTCTGCAAGCGTCTTCTTCAGCTTACTTTTTTATGAGAACATTAACTGCTTGTGAAGTCTCTGACAAATGCACAGCCGTCCCCGAACAATCACGCAGCCAATAGAGACAACGTGGCTCACTTTTTAGCTCCTTTTGAAGTCAAACCTGGCCTGAGGTGACAGAGGGGTTAAAAGTGATGCTTTCGAACGCTCTGAGATGAATGTATCTCTTTCTCTAACCAACCCTGATAAAGATATTAAAAACACATTTCACTTTCTGGGGAGACTTATAATAAAAGGTCTGACCCAGATACCTATTTATCAAGCAGACATACTTTAATATAGCTCGCTGATATTTGCCAGAAGTCTGATGCTTTTATAGCATTGCTGTTATGACTTTCTCAGTCACCTGCTTTTACAGCTTTTTCTCCTTTTCATACCAATAAATATTAAGTTCTTACCAACCTCTACTTTCCCTAAAAAATGTGGATTTATTGCTACCTGGAAGTCTTTAGGGGAGCGAGGCAGGATGGTGCGACCCTCCTTCCAGACGGGGCCCTGATCATCTTTCAGCGTCCACAGGACGGCCTCCTCGTTGTGGGCGTCCCGCAGCAGGACCCTCAGGTGGCCCTGGGCCTCCCCCCACAGCTGGTAGGAGAAGAGGAGGCAGAGGGGCCCAGTGTCGGCCGCCACCACGGGGCTCACGAGGTGGGCTTGCTGCTGCTCTGTCTTGAGGCTGGCGTCCATGTACAGATAGCTGTTGAGCTCTGGAGGGGAGGGAGATAGTGTAAGAAGAAAGATTACTTGGTCTCACTCTGAATAAGTGCATGTAAAATGACTGAAATCTCATGCAAATGTCTCCGCTTTGAAAATAGAGAAAAGTTCCGAAATCCAGATGTGCTGCAGTTGTACAGACTAAAATCCCTTTTTTAAAAAGCTGCATTTACCAGCTGTGTAAATCCAGTGAACTTTGGTCTGACACTCTTCCAAAACCCAACTGGATAAACTCGGGAATACATGGGATCAGTTCGAACAAACGTTGACGTGCAACCAAGCTGCTTTAACACATTGCCAGAAATGAGCAGAGCTTTGTTTTAACCTTGACTATTCTGGTATTGAAAAAAATAAAATAAAAAATCCTGATTTAATGGATTTTCATTTCAGCCCTGGAGGCAATAAAAACTATGAAATTTAAAAGGCTGTGTAGATTTGTAAATGGATGCCGCTGGAATGAGTTTGTGGGCCACAAAAGGCACACATAGACATACAGTGTGTGCATGTATACAGTCACACACTTCTAATCATTAATCATCTGTGTTTGACACATACATATCCATATGCACTTATGTACAAGATGTGTTTTCGCACAATTAGCGACAGACATCTCAAACATGACTCTTAAACAAAAAAGAAACTAATCACCAGTTGCTAACAGGAACACAATCGCTCCCACACAATAGTCACCCCAAACAATAGGGATGTGACAAATATAAACACACAGAAGAATAGCTCCAGTGAGAGCGTCATTTGTGCACGGAGCGCTACCAGAACTCCAGCCAAGACCCTCGGGGCCTATTTGTCATCATTCCCTTCCAGGTAAATGACTTAAACAACGGAAAAGTCCAGCAAAACGCACGCCACTCCATTTGTTTACACCAGAGGATGTTTAGCTTGCAAATTGGATGCCAGCATGAATTCCATTGTGTGAGAGAGAGATTGGTGAGCTGACAGTACATAGTGTGTGTGAATGCCCATGTATGTGTGAGAGAGTGACTCAAAGAGCTGTCTGGTGAGGAATTTCTTAAGTGGGCCCTGTGGGAAAATGTCCAGTATCAACAATCTGCAGATTAAATCACATGCTTTATCGTGTGTGTGTGTGTGTGTGTGTGTCAAAAAGTAGTCCGAGGCAAATCAGGCAGCATTTTGGTGTTTTCCAGAATATGTGTCAGTGTGTGTGTCTGCTTTCGTTTTTGTGTCCCGGTTTGCCTTCAACACAGTGTCTGCTTTGTATCCAAAGCAACTTATAGTGGCATACAGTACGGGTGGATGTTTTTTAGCGTGGCCACGCTCAAGTTCTTGAGTGACTGGGTCCATAACCTTTCGTTGCATGTCACCGTGCGTGCGTGCTCTTTTCAGCAGATCCGACAAGCAGCATCTGCAGGGACAAATCTTCCCCTGACTTGACAGCTCCTCTCTGCCCGCCATACGCCCAGACTCGCCTGTGTGACACTTCAGACGGTGTGTGTGACAGTATGTCCCTTGGCCCTTCGCAGCCCTGGAATGAGTGTGTGTTTGCGCCTCCGTGTCCTCTCCCTGGCTGCAAATGGAACTGTTTTCTTTTTGCGTATATGCTGTGTGTGTATACGCCTCGGGAGTGTGCAAGTGGAACACATTTGTGACTCCGCCAGGCAGTTTTATCGCTCATTTAAAGTACGTGCACCAAAGCATCTTCCGTCGTCCCTGCCTGGTGTTAAAGTGCGGCGGCGTGCAGCGAACCCCCCATTGTTGTGCCTCTTGTTCGCCAGACAGCTCATAATCGAGCCTACCTCGCTGTACGCAGCACAACAGAGCATTATTAATCCATTTCACAGCGGTCTCCTGCAGTGAGAAGCAAACAAGGATTCAATCTATGAAGCCTAGTTAGCATGCTTTACTAGCGGGGGTATATTAAGCCAAATAATACAGTAGAGGGTGGCTAAATCCACCTCTGTGCCTAATTACCGGTTTTCGTGACTGAGGTCAAGAGGTGAGGAGATCATGGTTTCTGGGTCACATAAGGAACTTCACATAAGAGAAGAGGATTAAAGTGTGATTTGATAGCGGTGAAATAATGATCCTGTGTTGGCTGGGATTTCTGACCTTTGACATCTGCAGGGAAATCAAAGGCTGACGTGGCGTGTCAAAACGGCTGGAAATGATACTCCATACATGAAAGCCACAACCTGACTAATCCAAGCAACCTTTTGCAATCTGGCCACGATGAAAGAAGCTGCTTTGAAGCACCCCCCACCCCTGTCAAAGACGGTTTTGACCGAATTAGGTCAGGCTACAGGAACATTTCTTTGCTGTGAGAGCCGTGGCCCTGCTGAACATGACCCAAGTGACATTGAGAATTTGACAAAAAAAAAAAAGGGGGCATGCTGTAACCCCTCATACCCCTCATTTAATTTTCTCCAGCTGGAGAAATGCTGAATCTTTCATGGAGACTTGCTCAAAACCAGTGAATCTTAAAACGAGGTTTGGATAACAATCCCTTACCCTGCCTATGAAAACTTATAAATAGTGCTATAAAAAAAATCTCCTTAAACCCAGCAGGAAACATCTTCTGTAGTTTTTAATAACACGCCAAAAGCTGCACTTTTGATCCACGGGTATGTATAAAGGGAAAATTAATAATTATTTCTTCAAGGAGTGTCTAAGTAGATGGAAGTCTACACAGCATCATCTGGGATGTGCCTGAGGTAATGGAGGGGCAGGAAGGGGACGGCTGGGAATAACTGCTCATCTCTGGAATCTCCAGCTCAGAATTTAATTGGAGCTACCGGGTCTTAACCCCTTCCTGCTGAGCCTTGAGCAGACTTGAGAGCTGGTGTGTGTCACTGTGTGTCGCATGTGAGGCTGTGTGAGTTTGACGCGGCGGCAGCGGCGTCTCTACCACTCTGATGCCCTCAATTCATTTTCATTTTCATTCCCTCGGTAAGCGCAGCGTGGCTGCCAGGCGATGTTGCTGCTAAATTAGACCGGTTTCAATTTAAGGAATTATTTTAATCAAATTGAAAAGGGACTCAATGAAGATGCACAAGGAGAATGGCTCCATTTAATTATAGAAAACAGTGTCTTGTCTAGACCCGCTGAAGTTTACAAAATAAACTTCATGCATTTGTACTCCAAATGAAATTCTTCCTGCAGCTGCATACGTAAAAGCTCAAACAGTTGACAAAAGCTGATGCAGAAAATAAAACTTGAGATGCCGTTTTGTAAATTGATCCAGACCTAAAACAACCCCTGCAAGTCACTGTCCATCAAACGCTCGCTACACAGAGAACTCCAGCTCCCTGAAGCAGCTCTGAGTCATTCTGCTAACCAGACAGTGGCAGTGAATCATGCACAATCTCCACATGACTGATGAGGAAACTCACCGTGGCTGTGCAGGGACCAGAGGAGAGGGGCGTTGGGGTCGTGCGTCCACCCACACAGGCCGTGGTCAAAGTCACACACAGGAGAGGTGGCAACTGTGGCGGCGGAGAGCGGTGAGGAAGGAAAGGACGGAGGAAGAGTTAGAGCCAAAGGGCACAAAGGCATGAGAAATCAGAAGCCATTTCAGATAAAGAAGCATTCACAGCTGCTCTACATAATGCCATTCAAAGGCTTTCATCTTTGGTATTACCGCTTCCTAATAACGCTATTAATCCTGCATTTCTTTTGCTTTCATGTAAAAATTACCTGGCATGGTCTCACCTGTAGTCGTAACGGGGACTGTGGTGGTTTCAGTGTCAGCAGGCAGAGTTGGGGTGGCGGTGTCAGCCGGTGTGGTGGTTTCTACAGACACAAACACGATGCAGGTCAAAGGTGGTGCCGTGAAACAATCCGCTCAGACATTAGATTACTGTAAAGAGGACACATTAATCACCCCTTGTTTGTTTAAGAGATTAGTTATGTGGAGTTTCTCCTACATGAGGGAGGGCCAGGAAGAACATATGGGAGAGGAAGTGATAAGCAACAAAGGCAGAAAGAACCAGAAAGTAATGAGGCATAGAGTCTTTAAATACACCTTTAATAACTTTCCATTCTGCCTATTTGCCAGTAATTTGGATAGCAAAGTAAGCTAGTTACAATTATTTTGGATATGATTTAAAATAATGGTTTTATATGGATTAATCTTGTTTGATTAATCCACGACTATTTGTTGGCCAGGACCATTGACATACAGATGGACAACATGTCTCCATTTCCTCCTACTGAACAAAAATGAAGCCAAAATATCCTGAATACGAGCGCTGCCATCTTGCGCTGGTGATGTCATTTGGAGCCAGAGTCTGCGCAGAAGTGATGGACCCTAACCCCTAACTATTTAAAAGTAAAATTAGCAGAAAAATGTCTTGTCTCCTGTCTCCATCCCACCCAGAGTGTCAGAGACAGGCGGAGGCAAGCACAGATAAGACACCCAAAGGGGGCCCCGATCATGTTGTGTGTGGGTGTTCAGGCGTCAATGTCTGTCCAACACATGCACTGACTTAAATATGTAGACACACAGATACACATGTCCGCATGCTAATACACATGGAGATGCAGCCTCACACACACACACACACACACACACACACACACACACACACACACACACACACACACACACACACACACAC
>JBBPCS010000878.1:998933-1015091 GCA_037974645.1 Hollardia meadi
CACACACACACACACACACACACACACACACACACACACACACACACACACACACACACACACACACACACAGAGAAGCTTTCTTAGAGGATGGGATGAACACAGTGACATAAAGAGCTTATATGCAGAGCCAAAATATGTACAGGACCAAACTGTCATCATTTATAGTGAGCTCTAGCATATTTACTGAGATTTTCAAAGAGCCAGAAAGCCAATGTGACACCTGAGGGATACATCACAGGTGTGTATGTGCATGTGTGAGCTCTACAATATGTGCCTAAAAAACTAAAATGATCCTTCCTGGAAAAAGGGGAGAGATGATATTTTGCATTTTCTTTTAGAGAACAAATTTCCTTCCTGAGCTCATGCTTTTTTCATTTTTGGAGCACGCATACTATAAAAACCCCCAACTGTCGACACATTTCTATGTGTGTGTGTCAACAGGGGGAAACAGAAGGAGTCAGGACCAACGGCAGTGACCACAAAAAGGAGGTGCGAGTGATGAGTAACAGGGGAGGAGGGGAGGAGAGGACAGGAGAGGAGGCATGGTAACGAAAAAAGAAGAAAAACATTTATGAACCCACGCACTGGGCCTCAGGGTGGGAAAAGAAAGAACTGAAACCATGTGTAGGAATGGGGGTGAGGGCCCTTACTCTGCCTCGCTGTGGTAACTGCTGCACTAGGCAAGATTTGGGGTAAAAAATACGTCCACGTCTTCGGTCTGAATCTTCTAAATGAAAAGAAATCCAATCTCAAAACAGAAAGGAGTGAATAGTTTGAGTGTGAGGGGAAGTGAAAGATTTACAGGATGTCAGCAGTAGTGCACTATTCCTGCTGAGTTTTTGAGGCCTGTGAACAATGTGGCCCTCAACAGCACTTGTCTGTGCCACACTTCCCCCAAACCCTCCACTCCACGTGATGAAAATCACATATCTGCAAAAAAAAAAAAGAAGCTTGACCCTGAGGCTCTCGTTTTGGTTCCATTGTTGAGGGTTACTGTTCATTGTTTGTCGTGTTTGTGTGCTGCACTTCCCACAGGCCACTTGTCAATCGAACAGTGAATGCTTCCTGTGTGGTGCAAGATTTCTCCTTGGAAAAAAAAAGTGACCAGATGTTTAAAGCAGCAAAACGAAAAGCTTTCATGGACTTAAAATTAATTACAGTATTCTATCATTCCCTGACACAGATTATAGCTTTGTCACTTACTTTTATTACCAAATTATAACTATCAGCCTCAAACATTTTACATCATTGTGGCTTTATATCAAGAGCCACCTATTTAATAAACACAGAACTAACATTTTAAAGGCAGGTGCACCTCTGTCTGTGTTTAAATGTGTATTACTCTGTCTGGAGAAGTGGTAAAAGCCATAATGATGATGTGCTCCTCTTAATATTTCATCTCTTATCATCACTTATACAAGAACACACACGGGCACACATAAATCAATGAAGACAGAGCGGAACCTGTATTTACAGTGGTGTGATTACACTTGTGTGGGTGTGTGTGTGAATGTTATACATTATATACATCTTTCTTGATGTGGTTTATTGTATGCAAGAGTATTTTGAGCTGTACAGCCCAGCCATCCTGTTTGAGCACAGAGGGAGTCGTAAATAGCGAGTCCATATGTGTGCGGGTGCTGGTGAATGTGTGTGTGTGCGTGTTTCTTCAGCACTACCTCACATCTGGATGACAGACCACGCTCTCTCTTTCTCTCTCTTTCTCTCTCTGGGGAAACATTCTTTTAAACCAAACCCTGCCCACTCCCCGCTGATGCGAACACTTGTTGTAGACACTCGCAGAATGCATAACTCACACTTTCCAGGTGACAAAAAAAAGAAGAATCAAAATCGCAAGCTTTGTGGGTCAGGCCCTCACCGGGCTATCACCTTCCCTTTTCGAGGCCAACTGTGGGCGTCTCTTTTCACCTCTGGCAGACTCTAATGAGTCTCATGCATAGCTAATAAGAGCCTCACTTTTCTGGTGAGCCACCTTCCTCAAGGTCCACTCACTTCTCGTTACATCACTTGAGTTCATAACAGCGCGGGGCAAATATTTCAGCCTGGAATAGGTGCAGGCGGCAAATTATCATATATAAAGCGATCCCTTGTCATATAAGCAACAGCAGAATGTCCTACCTGGAAGGTCACAGCCCAGTATCTCCACTCTCATCCCTATTCCTGCTGGAGACCACCTCTCTGGATAGAGCCTGACGTACTGGGCCACTGTCTCCTCGAAATGGCGCAGCTCTGGGGTGTCGTAGTGTGTGTTCCCCTCAAAAATCTGCCCCGAAATACACAAACACAGTGCAGTGAACTGATGTTATTTGCAAACACACACCAATCTCCCATCTATCTGCCTCTCTCACCCACCTTGGGCAGGCTCGTCTTGCTGTCCATGATGAAATTCCAGTCTTTTGCGTTCAGGCTGTGTGCCACTTTGTACTTCCTGACAAATGCCCGGTTATCTGTGGTCGCCCCGCTTCCTGCGTCTCCTCCGCGCGCTCCCTGGGTGATCACTCCGCGCACCGTCTTCGGCACACCCAGGTCCACCTGTAGAGATTACATTTGGATAAATGCATGACATTTAGTGCACTTTAAACAAAACAACACATGGTGATGTTAAACTGCAGCTGTGCTTCTTTTCTTCTTAAGCTTGTTTGCCTCTGACAGCTGGAATGACAATATGTGGAAGCCAGAATTTAAAGGTATTACTTGTTGAATGTGTAAACATGACATTGTCACTGTGAAAGTAACAATTACCCTTGTTATCAAACCCTATGACACCACAATCAGACTGCTGCTAGCTTGTGTCTTGCATATTTAGCACTAAACATGGCACATAATAAAAAAATACATTACAGGTAACAGCATTTACAGTCACACTTTGTGGGATCCGCACTGGCTACTCTGCTTTTATCTTCTATACTAACACATGCTATTTGTAATTGAATGCTAGAGTGATTGACGCATTTTTAACATTTAAGAAAGAAAACAATCTGCAAGGACTAAACGAGCCTGGACAAAACAAAACCTTCTTGTACCTGAAGCCACTCCTCTCCAGCTAGAGGCTGTGCAGGCGCAGGGAACCAGCCAGAGCGACTGGCCACCAGACGGGCGGTCCCGGGACTCCACACCATGTCCCTGCTGGAGGAGGCTGAGATCTGGGCGTCGGGGAGCAGGCCGGACAGCAGGCCCTGCAGGTCTGAACACGGGGCATCTGGAGTGGAAAGCAGAGAGGGCAGAGATGACTTTAACCTTCACCTCGGGGAGGGTTTGACGGAGAAGTCTCGGACGACGACCTAACATATGCTCATGCTGTTACACATGTTCCCACTTGGGAGCTGTTAAGCCTCACCACAGGATTGCACTACTGGCCACTCAGCATTAAGAGTTTAGACCAGAGCAAACAGGAGAGGGTGAGAGACAGAGGAGGGAGGAGGGGGAGACGAGAGATGTGTAGAACAGCACTATTCATGATCAAATACGCAATTAGACTGCAATTAGTGAGACAAAAGCATACGTTAAGTTTGCTTTTGAATGGACGCACATCCCTGCTTTGCATTCAGCATGTTCTTTCACTGTATTGTGTCTTTATATTCTGTGTGAGCTCATCTCTTCACTGCGCCGCACATATTTCATGTACATTGACTGACTGAGGGGAAAGTTGCACGCACATGTAAAAGCACTTGGAAATGAAACTCATTCAGATATGGATGAGCGAGCGGCATTGAAAGTAACTTGCCGAGGGAGTGTGTGAGAGGGAGGAATGGGGATTAGAAAGGTATAATGCGAGGAGTCTGGAGGCAGAGAAAAAGAGAGCGGAGAAAAAGCAAGAGACTCAGCTGAAGGCGACGGCTTGGGGAAACTGGGAGGAGAACAAGATGTAGAGATGAGAGTCCTACGGAGACAGAAACAGTGGGGAGGGAGAGATAGAGGGAGGACGAGCGAGAGACTCGGGGTGGCGGGTGAGTGTGGAGGGAGGTGGGAGGTAGAGAGAGCTTGAGGAAGAGGAGGAGAAAGAGAGGGAGAGAGACGCAGAGGAAGAGAGAAAGGGCAGGAGGAAGGGAGATGTGGAGAAGATGTTAGTTGTGCTGACGGTTTAAGAGAACACAGATCAAAGTTTCATGCTGTTATGTCACTGCAAAAGCAGGAGATGTAAATAATAAATAAAAAGCACAGGAAGTGTATACGTGCGTGGTGTCTGTGTACATTTCAAAACCTGCTTTTGAGGTCACCTGCTATATTTAGAAACTGCTTGTGTGATGTACCGGCACTGTAAGGGATAATAGCTATTTCAATAGCAGCTGTCGAGGCTGAAGCGAATCACAGTTCCTGATGTAAGAGCGAACGGGGAGCCATGAATGATTGATCGCTGCTCATCTCTCGATACGGAGGAGCTCGTGGAGCCAAGAGGACACATCAAGAAAGCATCTAAAACCATGAGAGGAAAAAGAGGCGGCGCTGGGGGAGTTGGAGGCAGAAAGCAAGCGCAGAGAAGAAGTAGGAGAGCGTCGAGAGAGGGATATGACACTTGGTGGTGCCTCTGGAAGGAAGAATAGAGTAAAAGTTTCCTGTAATTAGCCAGAGGCTTCCTGTGTTTAAAAGATAGCAGGGGGAGTGTGGGAGAGAGCCTAAATACACATATATGTGTGGGTGAGTGTGTGGTTTAGGGAGTTATTTTGATGTTGATTGTTGATTGAAGTTTTATTTAAATTATATTTAGTGTTCAAAGCAATTTTTTGGCAAGACAAGAGAAAAAGCGTTCTTCTGACCGCAACATTGCCGATGTTTGAATCCCGAAATCACCAAAGAGGACACAAAAGAGACTCATCACTGGCCGGAAACTGTTTTCTGAGTCGACTTTCTTCAGGCAAATAAAGGTCAGAAAAATTTGAACCTTGTGACACACACACACCTGTAATCTGGCATCCGTAGAGCTCGAAGCGCAGGGCGATGCCATTCCTCCAGGTCTGCGGTCGGATCCGAACGAAGCGGGCCAAGACTGGCTGCGGGACGCGGTTCAGAACCACCTCGGCGGGGTCTGTATTGGCGTGGAAAATCTGGAGGAACAAAGACAAAAAGAAGACAAAGATTGGTTATTGTCAGGAGATGTACTGTTCATGTCTTACCTCTCTCTCTCTCTCTCTCTTTCTCTCTCTCTCTCTCACACACACACACACACACACATACACACACACACAGTGGCAGGCCGGACAAAGCAGAGACAACCCAAACATGGATCCAATGTCACCATCCCAGCTGTCGATGTGTTTTGGGGTCAATGGTTCAGCGCTGGGAGGCTGGGAAAGCTCGGCGATGGATGAGGGTTTCTCTCTCTCCTCCATGCTCACACACACACACACACACACCGCTCACTCATCCACCAACTTCCACACACCTCCACGCTGGTGGCCGCGGGACGCTGCGGGAGACATGACCTGACACAACCAAACATGATTGGCCGTGTCAGACGCAGGAAGTCTGTCCAGGTGGGCAGGATGCGAGTGAAATTCACTTCCTGAGGCGTCCCACCACCAAAAACATTCAGTTCTTCTCTACGAACACTCCCTTCCTTCCATTTGCTCGTGAGTGGCGGGGAAGGGGCGGCAGGGGTCGAAGGGCAAATGTAACTAGGGTGGTCAGGTTACTTCCTGTTTTGGGCAGAGTCTCATCATGCTTGAGGGCGTTGGATGGGGACATTCAATGACAGACATGAGTCTTCCTTTCTTGTCTTTTTGTGGCAGACAAGTCTTCCCAAAACAACAACTCCCTCTCTAATTACTACTCCATAATGTCTTCCCTCTACTCTCTCTCTCTGTCTGTCCGCCACCTCCATTTTCTCCTTATATATATTCTTTAAAACAGCTGATATCTCCCTTTTCTTCCTCTTGTTGGTGGCCACAAACTGAAACCACACAACAGGAAACCACAGGAACCCACACAGACACACACATACATCCTACACACTGAGATAAGCGCAGGAAGTGTCTTTTAACTTGAGGGACTGTTAAGTGTCATTCACCTCTATCTGTCTGCGGTTGACTGGCAGATACCAGCCAAACCACACTGAGCAACATTGTAGCCACCACACACAATGGAGAGACGGAAAGACAACTGCGACAAGCAGCCAAATTAAAGATTAAAGACATAATTTCTTTTAAAAAAAGATCCTTACATGATTTCTCTTTTACTCTGATGCGAGTGCCGGATGATCAACGCTCCGTGCGCTCCCTTAGCCTAAGTAATTTGATTCCCTATTGTTTTGATAATGTTGTTTTTCATTAAAAGTGATAAACAGCCTTGTTTTAGTCAGAGTCTAAAAATATTATTCTGCCATATTGGGCGCAAAGTGACACATTTGTAAAAATCCCTGTCTGGCGCATGCCTCCAAAAATATGATAATTATACGAGATTCCAGAAATTCCATAAGTGAGAATATGAGCGATATGACTTTAAAATCCGACTCAAGGGGTTTTATTTGATTTTGGCATGGCCTGATTTAATCAAGTGGAGCTGACACGAGTAATACAAAGCGGTGTGAGTGTTTGAACAGATAAGCGGGTCTATCTGCGCTGTATCTGCTGCTGGATTGAGGATAGACAGCCGTTATGTTTACCTAAGAGGCCAAACGGTGGATGTGGGCTCTTATGGGGGTTATATAAACACCCACGGATGCTCGCACAAAGAGAGTTCGCCGCACATGCAACCGAGCCGTTGTTACCGCACCCAGATATCTGGTCTGTGAAACAAAGAGCAGCAGGGAGGAGAGACAGTGAGGACAGGAAAAAAAAAAAACAACTGTGGGGAGGGAGAGTCCTCAGAAGAATAGTTAGAAACAGATGAGGAGAGGGCTGGAGGCGGGTGTGAGAGACAGGAGGGGAAAAAAAGAGGAGGTTGAATGGAGGGCAGCAGATATGACTGAATGAGGAATATGAACAGAGGAATGTGGAAGAGGAACCAGGGAGTGGTGGCGAAAGAACAACGGACAGATTCATCGCCGAAACAGGAAATGCCTCATAAGGCAAAACTGCCAAATTGGCATCTAATGTAAATGTTGTTACCAACAGTCTCAACTTTTGACTCGATTCTTTTTTCAATTACGAAATGGTCTAATAAATTATGATGAAGTCAAACATGCAGTGAAAAGTGATTAGATCCACAGACTGTTCAGCTTTAAAAGTGGAAACATGAGAAATGTCAAGAAAATATTTCTCCCCTACAGCTTCCCAGAAATGTCTTGGTTTGATCGAATGAGATGCCCGTCATGAACTAAAAGGCCATTAGCTGGGTTCTTCTTCTTTTTGTTGTTTTCATCTTTGGATAAAAGCGGAGAGTATTGCCAACATTACTGACACAAAAAGTCCAATTTGTTCAATAAGAATCATCTCCAGAGGCTCTTTCCATTTTTCCTTCGGATGTGAGAGGAGGAGAGGGAGCAAACTTAGGCAGGAAAAAGAGACGGCACAAAGACAAAGACAAGTTGTCAGTCCACTTCCTCCCTTCTTTTGTCAGGGTACCTGAAAGGTCACTCATTTGACCCCTGACCCTTTATTTCCAAGGTTAAAGGTTAATGGCCTTAGGAAGCAGATGGTTGGTCATTGACCAGCTTGTTGATAACATGGTTACTTTTTGACTAACTAGGAATGCCCATCGGCAATTTAGACGGGCAAAGCTACCAGTGTGCTGTCTGGGCCCCCTCTCTAATCTGCCTGACGACTGGCTTTTCTTTTTTTTTTTTTGCTTGTGTATGTATTTGTCCGTGCGAGCCCCGCCCCTCACGTGACATGCAGGCGAGCCGGGCTGAATAATTAACGTTGTCATGTTGTGTCTCCTGGTGTGGAGAGTCATGAAAATATAACGAAGCCCTCCTTACTTACATATGTACACACAAACAGCAGCAACATGCGACGGTCAGACTCACTTGTGTGGACATTGGCGGGACAGAGGCACCGTGGGTATTTAACTATTGATGACCTCACCAGAGAACGAGGTCACTGCGAAAGGCGTGTGTTATAGTAAACACTCTCTCTAAAAGCTCTGGACCAGCAAATAGAGTAAAATCAAGCTTCCTAAACAGACTAAATTTCGCTGGGATTTGTTGAGCGGTGAACATTTACTTCACTGGAAAATGTGATGCGGATAGATGTATACATCATAGCTTGATTAATTTACCATCTCTCTCCTTCTCCCTCCATTCTGTGTTTTTGGCACGTCTCCTTCCTTTGCCAGTGTTTTCCTTCAAGTTGACAACACCACAGGGAGACGTGGCGAGCTCTGCGCAAGACATTACTCGTTTGCCGGCCATTTTTTCATCCCTGTGCTGTTCCCTCGATCCTGGGCCTCGTTCTCTGTCCATTACACTTGTCATCCCTGTCTTCTTGCTCTAGTTATTCCCTCTGTCTATGTCTCTTTCTTTCTGGCCATTAACTACAACCCGCCCCCCCCCCACTCCACACTGTTTTTGCTCCAGAATTCCCTCCCTCCCTCGTTCTCCGTATGAAGATGTTAACAGTAGGAACTGGTTCCAGCTGGCCACCCTCGTCTACGGGCTCTAAGAGGGGCTAGCGTGTGTGCTAAGGTTGAATCGGTAATCCTTAGAAAACACCACCTTAAATCGAAGTCTCCCACTTTGTAGCAAATGTAACCAGATGTGTTCGTCTGTCTGCGTGCGTTTGAGTGTGTGTGTGTGTGTGTGTGTGCGTCTTAACCTGTGTGAGAACATGCAGAATTATGTTTGCATTATGTACTAGCATGAAGAATGACTGAAACACAAAGCCTGTGTGTGTGTGTGTGTGTGAGACAGTGTGATGGAGGAGCAGGCTGAAATGCTGTGTGGGCTGTTTTTTTTCCCTCTCCCATGTTTATGTGTGTGTGTGTGTGTGTGTGTGTGTGTGTGTGTGTGTGTGGGACAGCCTCACAATGCTTTTCAGTAGCACCGTGCTTGGTTAGTACAAGGACTGATGGGATTTTCCTCACAGATGGATGACAGTGTGCATCTTTAATGTTAATTCGTTTAAGTGCTCTGTATGTTACCGATACAAAAAAAAAATCCCTGTGTGTTTGTACCTATGTGTGTGTGTGTTAGGGTCTCATCAAGCAATGAGATGCATGTATGAGTAGTGTGATTTAGAATTAACAAGTCACATGGGTGTCAAACTGAAAATGTGTTGGCATGCAGAAAAAGAGTTTTAAAAAAAACAGATACACAAACACACACACATGCACAAAGCCTGGTTGCTGGTGTGACCGAGGTGATTGCAATCTGCAGCGCTGGTGTTTTTCTCTTCCTACAGCACAAAAAAAAAGCCACAAAGAAGCCCACAATACCTTTCTCTTTTGCAGCTTCTGCCTCTGTTTCCATCAAATCATCTTTACTGGCATTAAATCTTTCGGCCATTGTTAACACAGCAAATAAGGACACAAATCTTGGCAATAAATGGCAACGTGCTCCCTCCCAAAAACAAACACAGTGACGTAAGAACCGCCAAGTCAATCCTTTTATTCATGGGTGATTCGTATCTGATGAGCAGACACACTCATGGCTCCGCAAACACGCGCATATATCGTACACTATACGCACTCTTCCAAAGCCACATTAGCTTCAAGCTCACTGTTAAATGACAATTAAAAGAACCAAATCCCAGTCATTACAGAAAACCCTGATGAGAATTGAGCTTCAACCACTTAAGGGCTCTTGAGGAGAAGAAGGAGCGCGGGGGGGGGGGAGCTTAGGACGGGCTAGCTGGGAGTTTGTAAGACATGACTGGTGGATTAGCAGTCACGGAAGATTCAACTGCAGCCCATCGGGAGCAGAGGAGAACCTGACTGACGGGGAGAGTGAGGAGGCCAGGCTGAAATCATGACTGCAAATTGTGCTTTCAGCGCGCGATTTGTCAAAAGCGTTATTCTTAGATCCCATCTGTGGTCGGCAAAAGATACAAAGAGAAAGTTTTATCCAACGTAACCCGAGATCCCCTTAGCCTCTATATTACACATCAGAGAATGTGAGCGCACAATAAATCCTTGAGGATTTTAAGCAGAATTTGAGACCCCTGTCACACATAGAGTAAATGTTGTAACTTTTATCTTTTATGATCACCAGAAACAGACGGTATACTTGATCATATCTATATTTTATCCAGATAATGTAATGTTACATTAGTGGAGGGAGCGGGATTGATTTCTTGGTTTCAACTTGGCTTTTAGGAACATTCACTAAATCTTTGGTTGGCTTCAGTTAATGCTGAGTCAAATGTGTGGACTCACACTCAAAAATCACACATAACATGAATCTGCCGTCTTTTATTGATCCTCCTGCTGGATGTTGTGCATTCTACAAGAGAACATTTTCAAAGCAGCCGCTCGTAGTACAAGTGGTATGTCTCCCAAATGCATGTTGATGCATCTGTCTGAGCTCATGTCTGAAAGTGTCTGAACACTTTTTTTTCTTTTTTTTTTTGCACAGACAGATTAGTGGACTCAGATTACACAGTACAGACAGACAGGCACACATCATGTACATATGCGCACACACGCACAGATCTCCAGACAGAGAGATCAGCCAGAGGTTATTTAAAGTGGGGGGCTGTGGATTTTGTGTGTGTGTGCGTGTGTGTGTGTGTGTGTGGAAAGAGTGGGGGGCATCTGGGGGGTTCTGATAAATTGCACAGATGTTGACTTTTTAAGTCAAAGCCACGTTTTACTCAATAATCTCCACATCAAATACCCCCCACTGGCCCCACCCAAACCAATCACTGGCACACGCAGAAGGGGGGCCCCAGTCCATGTGGATGTGGATTAACAACCCCCCCCCCCCCCCATCCCCCAACTCTTGTCTACTAGAAATACACAGTGACCTTAACCCAGATATGAGAGAGAGAATTTATTTCCCCTAGAGATAGACTTACTATACATGACAACAACAACCAGCACTTTGCCTGTGTATGAACCCCCCCACCACCACCATCTGACACACAAACAAACAAGGGTGGGTACAATGAAGCATTAAACACCACCAATCGCAGGAAATAATGCTGTTGCTCCATCCACACCTGGTATGACTCCGTGGGTTTCACAACCCCAGGTGTGTGTTTATGTGTGTGCGTATTGAGAAAGATTATGAACAGCAAGCCCAGATAAGGGCACATAGAGGACTCCATTGTTCTTGTTTGTCAGCTTCCCCTACTCTCTCTATCTCCATCGCTTCCTCCCTCCCATCTCCTCTGCTTCTCTACCTCATGACTGGGGTCATGACTCAGGTTCATAAACAGTCCGGAAAGGGGAAAGGCTCCTTCAGGAATGTTGCACCAATTGATGTGGACAACAGCCTCTGTTGTTGTAGCATGATGGTAGTATAAAGGTTAGAGAAAGGGGGCCTTGTAACTACAAGTTCAAATCCTGGTTGAGGAGGGTGACTTTAAGCTTGTGGGCCATGTAGAGTTGGTTGATCTTCCTGTATGCAAACGGTGTTTGACCTCCCCGCTTACAGGGGCCTGTTAGCTCAGTGTCCGTGCCTACCTTGTGGTTCTTGCCGTGCCGGTAGACCATCCAGTCCTCCCCGTTGGTGCTGACTTCCAGTTTGAAGGTGGTGACGTAGTAGGACTTCTGCGTCTCCTTGGAAACGGCGCCCTGTGTGGCGATGCCCGTCAGAACCTTCAGGAAGTGGAGGTCAACCTGGAAAAAAGGAGCAAAACAAGCAATAGTTAACAACTGAATAAAATAGAGTAATGTGTGTAGAGGGCTGTTAGAGATTAATGGTGGTCAGGACTGATGTAGATAACAGAGACAGACCAGCTGCTGTGTCTATCTGTCACACAGACAGCAGGGGATGGACACCGACTGTGGCCTGCTGCTGAGGGAGCTTAGGTGCTCGATGTGTGCGTGTGTGTGTGTGTGTATATCTTTGCATAGTGAGAGTGTAAGGGGAGGAAGACTGGCGGCAAAGATCAATGGCATACTGTTCGGATGCATTCCTGAAGAGCACCTTCATCAATCACAGGCTTCTGGCTGCTCTCCTCAAGCATTCACGTGTGTGTGTGTGTGTTTGTATGTGTGTGTGTGTGTGTGTGTCTATGCATGCGTAGGCCTGGGCCCATGTGTGTTTGACACAGGAAAGATTGAGAGTGCAGAAGCACTTCCTTATCATCAGTTCACAGTTCCTGCATTTCCTTTCAGTGTGTGTGTGTGTGTGTGTCCCGCTGTATATGATCACTGTATATGAGATGCTGCTGCACCCCCGAATCCTCTCGTCTTAACTAATATCACTGAGACAATTTGTGTGTGACTTTGCTGGGTCACGCGCTTACAGCTGCAACAGTTAGTCGATTAATTGATTCGTCAATTTGATTTCAGTCACTTTTCAAGCAAAACATTTCTTGGTTCCAGCCTCTTAAATGTCAGGATTTGCAGCTTTTCTTAGTCGTTCATGTTGGGAGATGAAGAGTCTTTGGGTTTTGGACTATTGGTTGGACAAAAGAACCAATTTAAAGATGTCACTTTGGGCTCTGTTATGATTAATCGATTAATTGTGACAGTAACCAGCAGATGAATGGATGATGAAAATAATTGTTAGTTGCACCCCTGTTGGTTGTTGGTTGATATGAAAGGATCTGACCTGTATGTACTCCTTGTTGCTGTCCTCGGAAGGCGTCCAGGCGTTGTCGTCGTTGTTGAGGCGGGCCTGGCGTGGCAACCAGCGGTTGTCGTAGAAGGTTGTGGAAGCGGTGATCTGATCGTCGCTGATCTTCCCCGACTCCATACCGAGCGCCATGCTGCAGTGGAACGCTGATGGGAGAAAGAGGGGGGAGATGGAGAAGGCAGAGCGTTAACTGTATATTTGCTGATGTGGCTTTACAGTGGAGAGGGAAAAAGAGCTGTGAGAATGAAAGGAGGAAAAGAGGAAGGACGGAAAGTGGATGACAGATGATAAAAAAAATGTATTAAAGAGACTGAAAGGGAAGATCTAAGGAGCATATTATAGAGCTTGAAGACAGAGACGAAAAGGTAAATCCAGACAAAGAAAGGGCAAAGGGAGACAGAAAGCTGCCCAACAGGTGAGCGGAGGTAAATTGAGGTGAAGTTAATTTATATTCTAAAGAAAATACTATGAGTCTGCTTCTGAGAAAGCATGCTCTCTTAGGAGAGAGCCTCGAGATTGAAATAGCATTAAAGTAGGCAGAGAAGGAAAGATCGAGAGGGTAAGAGGAGTGAAAGATGAAGAAAGAAAGAAAGAAAGAAAGAAAGAAAGTGGCAGCAGAGATGGAGGAGGAGAGACTGTTGAAAGAGAGGGCACACAGGCGGGAATTAAAACAGGCAAACAAACCTACACAGACAGCATAAACACACTTAAAGTTATCTCGCACTCACAGTCGCTGACTTCCTTGTGCGTCATGTTGTACCGGGCGGAGAAGCCGTCTTTGGCCACGGCCATGTCGGTGTGGAAGGAGAGAGACAGCAGGCCGGAGGACGACTGGATCTCCGGAGGGATCTTTGTCCCGCAGTACCGGCCGATCAGAGGAGCCACTGCGGAGACATAAATCAAACTGATGTAATCACGCATGTTATTTTTGAATAGTTTTATTTTTAAGTAGTTTTCAAGGTGACATTGCAATAAAACCCTTTTGAAACACTTTTCGTTTTGTATCTGGTTGCATTATCTGCTTCTGCTACACGATGCTATTTGCTAAAAGCAAAAATGTGAGATATTTTGTCCCGCAGCATCTTTTAAAAAAGGGAATCCAGCACAGAGAAGACAGGTTTCCAGTGACCACGATGCTTCAGTAAGTGTTGCCTAATGAGTCGCAGCATGCTTCCCCCTTATCTTTCTTCCTCCCATCAGCCCTCTCTCTCCCTTTCCTCTCCTGTCCATCCCTCCATCTGCCACGTGTGTCTCAGCCAGCGCCCAGCAGGGGGATTTTGGAATCCCCACCTTAATGCAAGCTGCACTGGGATCAGCTGCAGACACACACACACACACACACGCACACACACCAGCGTGGATTGAATTAGTCTTAAGAGTAGCTCCCTCACCAGACGCCAAATTCTTCATCCTTCCGTCTTTGTCTCCCAACCCCTCTTTCATGCCCGAGGACTCGCTCACTGGAACTGGGTTACACTTTAATTTCCTCCTAATTCTCAACTTTAAATGGTATAAATTGTTTTCAGCTATCAAAGCTCCCAAATTCCAGGCTATAATTGGAATTTTAAATCCACTTGGATCCCCTTTTTTTGAGCAACTGAAAATAGAATAATTAGAGCAAATCCTCAGTTCTCTGCTTTATACTTCAGAAAAAGTGAGCAAGAGAGAGGTGGGAAGAGAACCACCCGCCATCACTAATGTGGGCTCCATCAGCACTAAAGCAACTAACATTACCCTACGGCGGTCACTATCAAAGCCTCTGATAACATCCTCAAATGTTTTCCTCGCCACTTCCTCATCGCGGCTGAAAGGCCACTTTCGCAACACTCGGCACCTCCCATTGGATGCAAACAGATATCCATCGTGGTCGTCACTCTCACTCGCCCAGGGGAGGAAGGAAGCGCTAGGTGATAAGGAGGCAGGACGGGGAGCATCGGAAAAGGGGGTGATGAAGGGTGTTATTATGGAGGGGGAAGAGGGCCATGGGAAAGGGCTGCTGCTCAGGGGTGTCGAGGCACTTACAGCTCCCTGTGTGAAATAATGTTTCCTCTATGTAATGTGAAGGAATGTAAAGCAAGGCTGCTTACATCAAAGAGAGCGATGGCTGCTGAACTGTATGTAAATTTCTGTGTGGGAATGTGGGGGACTGCATGAGTCTGTGGGAGTTCTGAAATGTGGTTATGGAGGCAATGTGTGTGTGTGTGTGTACCCAGAAACATCGATTTTCTAAGCTAATGTGTGTTTCCATGCACCTTGGTAAGTGTATGTAAACGGATTCTATCCAATGTGTGTCTGCCTGTGTGGAGTCACTTTGTCATTCACGTGTGTGTATGTGTGTTCGATCTCACCTTGCGGCAGGCCATCCCACACGTCCAGCCAGTCGTACTTGCAGTCGCCCTCTCCCACCAGCAGGGGATCGTTCTCGAGGTCAAAGGTCAGGAACGTGAGAGTGATGTCCATGTGGGGCGGGGCGATGATCATGTAGGAGCACTCCAGATTGTGAGGGTATTTATCCGGGAACCCCGGTGACTCGATCATGCCGGAGGGGCTGGTGAAATTGCGGAAGCAGAATTCCGACCCTGCGCGCACACAAGGATAAGAGGATATTTAGAACTAAATAAGCAATCGGTCATATTAGGAGAAGATACAGGCGCGAGCAATCGATCACATGAGGATATCTCATCTGACTTGCAGAGGGTGTTTCAGAGAGTCGTTCATCACTGACAGCACGCTGGAATATTCAGTAGCTGCGGTGGTGAGATGCACAAACACACACAGTTTATGATTACCGATGGAGGAGAAAATACACAGTGAGCAAGTGCTCCAGTGGGTGTGTCTAATGCTGCAGACATGAGCAGGCTAATAGCTCTGTTTTTGACCCAAGGCACGGACATTTTCAATCACTTCTCTGTTCAAAAGCAGTAAAAATGTGACAAATACTTAGAGTGAATACTTAAATAATAGAGCTAATCCTTTCAGAAAAGTAGTAATATTATGTTTGAAGGCTTTATTGTGCCCTGAAAAGACCCCATCCTCATATGTTTGAGGTTACATAATGTGACGAATGATACACACTTACAGTATGTGGCTAAAGAGGGTAGTAGACTGACCCCTGCTCTATTATACATTCAGAACAAATATTCTCTAACACTGTCTCTCTCTCACACACACACATACACACACACACTCACCACAAACGTTGTGTAATGGTTCTAAGTGGGCCCTTTGCGGCGGCTCCTCATTAGCCATGCAAATTTATGCGCCCTGGGCGGCTCACCTTGAGCGGCGGCAGCTGTGTGGCTCAGATCATCTACCCATCAGCCACTGCTCCGCGGCCCACTGGGATGCCTGAGTCACGGCCGAGTGTTTATGGACCGGCACATCAATGAGGCTGACAGAAAGAGAGCTGATGGTCCGGCTCTCTCTCTCTCTCTCTCACACACACATTTGGGGCTTTGCACAAATGTCACACACACACACACACACACACACACACACACACACACACACACACA